>JAKSZU010000005.1:73296032-73524894 GCA_026018925.1 Tupaia tana | reverse complement strand
TGCTATAAGGCGCATGAGCTCGCCAGACAGACAGAGAGAGACAGAGAGACAGAAAGCAAGAAATCACCCCCCGGGGGGGATGGCCACGCCGCAATCCCTTCTCCTCCATTCTCCTCTCGGGATCTTGGGCACGCACGCACACGCGCCCTGCGTGAGTTTCAAGCCACCGGGTCCGGGACGCGAACCGCGGTTGACTACGTGGGAGTCCAGTGACATAGCCATTACGCCAACTGCTGGTCCCAACAGTACATTGTTATTAACTGTAATCACCATGTTATATTGGGTTGTTGGAAAAGTCCTGATGTATTTTTCTATGTTTTCTGTACAAAAGTGGATTTTTCTGATGATCTAATACAATAGATCTCTTGAACTTATTTATCCTTTCTGTCTGAACATTTATATTCTTCAAGCAACATTTTCCCAGTTCCCCCAGTTTCTGATAAGCACTATTCTCTTTTTTAAAATTCAATTTATCATTATTATTTAATACTACAAATCATTAATAATAATAATAATAATAATAATGACAATAAGTCCTGCCGGGTCTGGGACTCAAGCTGCAGTCGGCCATGTGGGAGTCCAGCATCTTGACCACCACACCATCTGGTGGCCCCAATAAGCACCATTCAAATCTCTGCTTATATGAGTTCTGCTTTTTAGATTTCACATATAAGTGAGATTATGCATTATTGTCTTTCTGTGCCTAACTTATTTTACTTAACATAATGTCTTCTGGGTTCATCCATGATGTCTCAACTGACAGGATTTTCGTTTTTTAAAAATCAGTATTTTATTCTATTGGATATATACCACATTTACTTTTTTTTTTTTTTTGAGAGGTTTCTGCTATAGGGCATGTACACTCGCCAGAAACACACCGAGAGAGAGAGAGACAGACAGAAAATGAGAAATCACGCCCCAGAGTGATGGTCACACTGCGATCCCTTCTCCTCCATTCTCCTCTCAGGATCTTGGGCACTCACACACACACACCTGGCATGAGTTTAAGCCACTGGGTCTAGGACTTGAACTGCGATTGACTACATGAGGGTCCAGTGACATAGCCATAATGCCAACTGCTGTTTCCTATACCACATTTATTTTATCCATTCATCTGTTGATTTACACAGAGGATGACTCCATATCTTGATGGTTTTTGCTACAGTGAACATGGGAGTGTACATCTTTGACATATGGATTTATTTCCTATACACACACACACACACACACACACACACACATTCACCCATCTAGTAGTGGGATTGCTGGATCATATGGTAGCTCTATTTTTAATTTTTTAGGGGACCTCTATACTTTTTTCCATAATGGACATACTAATTTACATTCCCACCGGCATTGTGAGTTTCTTTTTCTGCACATCCTTGCCAACACCTGCTATCATTTGTCTTTTTGATAATAGCTACCCTAACAAATATAAGGTGATAACTCCTTGTGGTTTTAATTTGTAAATCCCTGGTTAGTTATTGTGAGCTCCTCATTATACTTGTTGGCTCTTTTGTGCATTTTCTTTTGAGAAATATTTGTTCAGGTCCTTTGCCCATTTAAAAATTATGTTATTATATATTATTTACATAATATATAATATAAAACAATATAATATATAAAACAATTATATTATTTGTTTTCTTGCTATTGAGTTGATTTCCTTATATAGTGATATATTGAATATTAACCCCTATTAGATGTATATTTCATAAATATTTTCTTCCATTCTATAGATTTTCTCTTCGCTTTGTTTATTGTTTCCTTTGCTGTACATTATCTTTTTAGTTGGGTGTAATCTCGTTTGCTTAGTTTGGATTTTTGTCATCTTTGCTTTTGGAGTCTTACCTAAAAAGTCATTGCCCAAGTCAGTGTCAGTGCCTGTCATCTTCAATTGAGGCACTGAACAGCTTTTTGTAAGCTCTAAGCTGGGCTATGGGTTTTTCAGTTGAGCTACTACATTTTGAGCCCTGATGGCAGGAGGTGTCTTTTAGGCTAGACTCTAGGGCTAATTCATTTCTCCATAGAAAGACCTTTCAGACTCCTGACTACAGGAGCAGGAGTTTGCAGCCAGTAGTTTCCAACTTGATAAGAAGCTGAACATGTCAATATTGTTTCCTTCCTGACTCTCTACTCAGTATAACTTCCTCTCCCACATAGTGTCTATGGTTTCTCAGTGGAGGTCTGAGGAACAGAATGAACTACTGATCTTCAGGCATTAGGAAGAGTATTCTTCTACTTGTGTTCATTAGGGTACAATATCTGGAGCTCTAACTAATTCTTAGATGGATTGGCAACTACTCTCTCTTGTTTTAGCTTAACATTTACTTTCATTTGTAGGGTCTTGTGGAGCTGACAGTTTTTCAGATTTGGGAAAATTTTGTTGGCTAAATCATGTTGTTTTTCTGTTTTTTATTTTTTTATTTTTCTTTTTTTGGTCACAATTAGCTTTACCTAAAGCTTTCCGGAGTCTGCTAAGTTGTTTACCTTTCTTTCATTTGCTTTTTGGCCTACCCAAAAATAATTTTATTGTTATTGACTCACTTCACAGTTTATACCTCAAAGAAATCTATTCTTAATTTCTTTGATTGGGGAAGATGAAAATCAATGTTCATACTCAGTGTGCTGTTGTTACCCAGTAATATTCTGTTCCTGTGTTTGTTTAAATTGTCATAGGGTATGTGCACTCACCAGAGAGAGAGAAAGGGATAGGGAAGGGAAAAAGGTACCCCTGGGTGTGATCACTACAATCTTTCCTCTTCCATGTCTCGTCAGGATTTGGGGCATTCACACATAAGTGCCCAAAATGTTTTTCAAGCTGATGGGCTGAGATTAGAACGAAGGTTAACCATTTGGGATCTGGCTTCTCTAACCGCTAAGCTGGCCTTCAGAGTCATATTCTTGTTGGCCATTTGAGCTTCACTTTCTGTCAGGCATTTATTTGTATGTTTTACCGGGACTTTCTATTGGGTTTCTTTCTCTTAATAACTTTTTTTAGAGTTTCTTTATTACTTTTATATTGATTATTTATTTTAGTTACTAAAAGGTACATGTACTTGCCAGGGGTGGGGTGGTGGTAGGGAGAAAATACCCCAAGTGGGGTTCGTTATTCTGGAAAACTTACATTTCTTCATCCTGTCAGAATTTGGAGCATGTACATACATGCCCCTGGCATTTTTTCCCAGCCTTTGGGGCTGGATTTAAACCAGCACTGGCCACGTAGGATACAGCTTCCTTAACCACTAGGATATGGGGTTGGTCCTATTCTAGACTTTAATTTTTTATTTATGTCCTCATGTTACTAATTTTGAACCATGTGATAAAACTTAATGTTTTTAAGATGAAATTAAGTGTTAATGTTGATGACCATTAATTCTATGTTTTCATTGCAACATGAGATCTAAAACACAGATACTACAATGATGTCAAATTTTTCATTAAAAGAAAGTAAAAGAAATATGGACATTGAAAGAACACCTATTATGTGACATAAGAGTTATATTATTAGTTGTCTTGGTTAGAAATTAAAGAACAATTTATGACAGAGGTTGATTGTCCGCTAGTGTCTGTTCCATTCTTCCTATCTCCGGGATAATAAGTTATTTACTTGTGTGAATGACATAAAGATGGCATTTTCTACCCTGTATATGTGTCTAGGTACCATCTAGACAGTGAGATGTAAGTGGATTTGTAGTGGAGCAGTTCTAGGAACCCACCTGTAAAGTCACCTGGTGCATTCCCATTGCCCCATGTCTTCATCCTTTCTTCAGTTCCGTTGCATGGAATGTGGATGTGACGACTGTGGCAGGAGCTGTCATACTGAACCATAAGGGTATTTCACTATGAGGATGGTGAAGCTATGAGCTGGAATGTACACAAGTTCTGGAAGACTTGGGGGAGCACGACTTCCAAACTAGTCCTTGATGAGCTGAGTTTGGACTCTGAATATGAGCAAGAGGAACTTTAGTTATGTCTGAAATTTGCTGACCTAACTGATGCATCGACTCAAATTTGCTTAATCAAGAAAGGGTTTGTGGTGTATTGCTTTATGGAACTGGGACATCCGTGAGGTGGAGCTATGGCAATTTCTAGTTTCAAAACTAAGTATCGTTAGTACTTTTTCATCTATTTACTTTTCAGCTTTGTTGTCTCTGCCTGCTTTATTCTTAGGCCATCAAAATGTGGCAGTAGTATAGTTGCTTGTTACCTCAAATTTCTTCATGAAGCCATCTTTGAATTATAGGGGAAGAGCAAGTATTTTTTGATAATTTAGCAGTTGGTCCAGTCCCCCCTTTCCTAAACCAATCAAGGTGACCAGGAGAGAATATTCATCGGTTAGGCCTGGGTTATGGCTTCTGGTGGTGTGGAAAGAATGGGGCATTCTTTCCCAAACAAATGGACTAAGTAAAATTTTCTGGAGTGGAGGAGGTCTGGTATGGAGAAGATGCTGGAAGATAAATATATGTCCAGTTGCATTATATACAATTAGATTTCATAGAGCTATGATTTAGAAACCAATATATATGTTAATTTCTTGATTCCCCCAACATATTCTAGTAGATCTTTCTAAAGAAAGCAATGAATGTTTAAATTAATAGGAGAATCAATGATAGTAAAGAGATAAAAAATAAAGCTAGTATATGTAATAGTGTACTAAGGAAACTACAATTATTCCTTGCCTTGATAAAATACAGTAGTAGGATGATCAAACATAAATATCTGTGATAAAAAATGTTTTGAAACTCGATACCACTTCTGTTACTGATAATTAAACATTCCTCATTAGAGTGGTTACATGTATCTAAGCACATTGTTTTCACTATAGGTGAGAAAGGAATTTTATATGATTCATTTCTAATTTGTAGTTTCTTATTAGTAACTTCTTTCTTTCCTGCGATCTTCTCTATGGTCCCACCCAGTAACATAGTTGTTCTCAGTCTATTTCCTCCCACCTCTTTGGATGGAAAAACAAGTCTTTAAGGGCACCCCAAAGTGAAATGGACAATGCTGGTTTTTTTCCCAAAAGAAACAGTGAAATATATTTACTTATTTTTTAATACATTTGTAGGTGGTGTGGCCTGTGAACAAACTACACGCTTCCACAGACGTTTAAAATATTTAGCCTTGTATGGAAGGTAAGATGGGCATTTAAAAAGATAAATTACGTTTTTTAGAAATTACAGATTTGCTAAGAGAGGTCCTATATCTTACACCTAGTTATTCCTATTACTAACATCTTACATTGGTATGGTAATTAGTCCATATCCTGTTGGCTTAGTAACTGAATACCTGAATCTGGGTAACTTAGGAAGAATAGAGGTTTATTTAGCTCCTGATTTTGAAGGACCAGGGCCAAAGCACCACATCTGGTGAGGGTCTTTTTGTTAGTGGGGACTCTCTACACAGTGCCAGGGTGGTGCAGTTCCTTACATGGTGAGACAAAGAAAGAGGGTGAGTATCTGTGTCCATGTCTGTCTTAGAAAGCCATCAGAATTAAGTCAGGGCTTAGGCCTGATAACACCTCTTAAAGACCCCAACTCTCTCTCTTTTTTTTTTTAAAGAATTTTTAATTTAATTTTGTCATTATTATTTTTTAATTTGCTCCAGGAAACATGCACTCTTCAGAGACAGAGAAATTGAGAAAGCAAGCCACCAGGTCTGGGACTCAAACCATGGTTGGCCATGTGAGAGTGCAGCACCTTTAACTACCACACCACCTATTGACCCCAACCCCAACTCTTAATAACATATGTTGGAATAATTTCTACCCTTTCAACACCATAATGGCTCACAAAATTTCAATACATTAATTTTGAGGGGACACATTCAAACCATAGTATGTTCTATTTTATTATATTAGTGAACCAATATTGGTACATTATTATTAAAGTAAAGTCCATACATTATTCAAATCTTAGTTTTATCCTAAAGTCCTTTTTCTGTCTGGAATCCCATTCACAGTCCACATTACATTTTGTAGTGATACCTCTTTGGCGCCTCATGGCTGTGACAGTTTGTGAGACTTCTTTGCATTTGATGACCTTGACAGTTTGAGGAGTACAGGTCAGTTATTCTATAGTATGTCTTTCAATGGGATTTATCTGATATTCTTCTCATAATTAACTTGAGGTTATCAGCTTTAAGAGGAGGACCACAGAGGTAAAGTGCTATTCTCATTACACCAAATCAGGTTACTTGCTGTCAAAATGATTTAGCTCTGTTAATGCTGACCTTGATTACCTGGCTGAGACAGAGCTTGTCAGGTTTCTCAACTGTAAAGTTCTTCATCATTCTCCTTTCATTATTGTGTTTTCCTTACTGGAAGGGAGTATGTGTGCCCTACACCTAAGGAATGGGATGATGCTCTGTTTCATTGAGCATGAATCATTCACGAACATTTGAAATTTTTTTGTCCATGAGATTTGTTCTCCTCTGTGTATCTCTCTTATCTGTCTCTCAGATCATTTATTTATGTCAGTATGGACTCTCAGGTTTTTAATTTATACTTTGGATTATAATCCAGTACTACTTTATTTTGTTGCTCAAATCGTTCCAGCTTTGACCATTGAGAACTCTAAACTTGACTCTTATATCCCTTGGACATACCCTCATTATTGTGTGTTTTACAAAGACAGGATGTTCCATACTCTTTTTACAGTAGGATACTTGAGAAAATCTGTCAAAAACTAGAATTAAAGTGCAAGTTTATTTGGTGCAAAAAATTTCTGAAATCCATGCATTTTTAAAAATTTGTTTAAAGAATTAGTTAATTTATTTATCATCATTATTTTTTAAATTTTCCATGGGGCATGTTTGCTCACCAAAGAGAGGGAGAGGATAGGAGGGAGGGAGGGAGGGAAAGTGAGAAAGCAAGCTGCCATGTCCGGGACTCTAACCACAGTCTAGTTGGCTATGTGGGAGTCCAGAGCCTCAACCATCACACCACCTGCTGGCCCCAGACATTTTCTGTGGCTTGAACTCTGTTGATTGCCATGTGGGATCCAGTTACCTCATGCCACCTGCCAGCGTTTTTTTTTTTTTTAATAATACACATTTCCAATGAATTTTTGAAGATGCCTGTATATTACTTGTCCTAGTTTTAGAATCAGCCGATTCTTTGTTTTTTTTAGAGGTTTTTGCTATAGGGCGTGTGCGCTTGCCAGACAGACAGAGAGACAGAGGGACAGAAAGCGAGAAATCACCCCCCAGGGGGGATGGCCACACCACAATCCCTTCTCCTCCATTCTCCTCTCGGGATCTTGGGCACGCAGGCACACGCGCCCGGTGTGAGTTTTAAGCCACCTGGTCCGGGACGCAAACCGCGGTCGACTATGTGGGAGTCCAGCGACAGCTATTATGCTAACTGCTGGTCCCATAGAATCAGCTGATTCTTATAGAGCCCTTGTTCCTCTAATTGGAGAATAGTATTAGGAAACCAAGATTTATCAGTAGGTGCTTAGTGTGCTCCTTGCTCTGGGGTGTTGCAAAGCAAACATTTTTATGATCCCATTTTACAGGTGCAGAAAGGGATATCCTGTGTAACAGTGCTCATGTAGGAAAAGGATGGGGATGGTTGTATCCTAGTGTGGATTAAGGGTCTCATTTCTGGATGGTTTCTCTGCTCCTCCTAAGCATTGCACAGGGTTATAGGTTTTTCTCTTTGATATTTTGCAGAGTGTTTTTTTTTTTTTTTCTGGGCACTCTGATGAATCATTTATCTCAGGGCAAAGTGTAAGAAGGTTATTATTAATACTTTGACTGGAAAAGTTATTCATTGATTGACCACATAACTTCCGTTTTGTTTTGTTTTGCTTTTTTTCTTTCTTTGCAGTTTTGCCAGATAGGCACTGAAATGAAACATGATGTGTTAAAGAATACTGTGTGCTGTTGGTAATGGTGATAGATGCAGAATTCTCTACAATGTTATCAATAAAGATAAACTACTTTAAAAGGAGTGTTTAATGGACTTAATGTTCTCACCTTTCTTTCAAAGCCTACAACAGTTGCTGTGAGGACCTGTCTAATTTCGCTAGGTTCATTGCCCAGGTTTTACAATTTTAGCTTGACAAATATAGATATTACCTTGAAGAGAGAAAAATAATGCAAACTTTCCTCAAGAAACTTTCTAAGGGATGGCTTTAAACCTACTTTGCCATATACTACTTTTAGCCCTTTCCATTAGTTACTTCATTAATCAGTGCTCTTTAGAAGCTGGAGCTTAGTAACTTGTATTGGTTGTCATGGTCAAGGATCAAGACTTTTTATAATTCTAATCTACTGTATTTTAGTGAATTATCAAGAAATGGTGAAACTGCAATGAAAGCAGAGTCCACACACACATGCATGCATGTACGTTCTCTCACACACACACACACACACACGCGAGATTAATTTCAATTTTTCCGCTGAGGCTTGTTACGTAATTATAGGGAAGTTGCAGTGAGTTTTATAGTTGTCTTGTATCCTTGCTCCTATATTGTTTTCACAGGCAGAATGGCTTCAGTTCGAGCTGCCCTGAGTTATCCTTGTCCTCCACATCCGTATTTAGTCATCACTAAACGAGTCCTCTTTCTCTGAAGCACTTGAATGTATTAATTTTTGATGTTGGAAAGGGTTTAATCTGTCAAAGAACGAGGGTCTTAATTTTATTTTCCTTCTAGCTCTTAGTGGGATAATTAGAAAAGCCTGAGTAGTTCTGGACCCTGACTTGGTGCAATCTTTCAGTTTTATAGACTTAATGAGAAAATCATATTTCACAAAGGGAATCTCAGTTCAACCTTGTGGAGAGGGTTTTCAGTCAGTCAGACCTTACTTAATCGTGTGTAGAATCACCTTTTCTTTCCTTTTGTGTGTGTGTGTGTGTGTGCGTGTTGAATCTTGTGAAAGATACTGGCTAATCTTTGCTGCTCTCTTGGATCTCTGATTCCTCTTACTGTGTTTCTTTCTGCTTTGCTATGTCTCCTGGGATACGTAGGTGCCGAAAAGGCTTCCTATCCATAGAGATTCATTGTGCTGTCTCAGTTTTAATTTGTGCCTCAGTTAATGCTTTTCTCATATTCATTTAAATGCTTTATGAGTTCCTGTTCTCTGAAGCATAGATTGTATCTGTTTGATTGAATGACACATTGCAAATATTTAATTTTACATATTTATGAGGACCTTCTGAATTATTTTATTACCCTTTTGGACAGACTTATCGGTTCTTACTTAATTGATGTTAAGACACTGCAATCCATTAAGTCTTTCAGTCAATTCAAACTCGACTGTAACAAGGATTCTTTTGGCCCTAAGTCCAAAAATGTTCAGCGCAGCTGGATCAAAGCAGATACTTATTATTTTTTTTTTTTTCTTTTTAGCAGTTTTTGGGGATACTCTGATCTTTTTGTAAAAACATAAGAGTACTACCTGGTAGAGAGAGGTGATACCAGGTCACAAAACATTTTCAGAATTGAGTGCTTATGCTAATTGCACTTGAGACCTTTTTTGTGAAGAATTAGCTAGTAGATAACCTCATTCTTAACACTTAAGTTATGACTAAACCATAAATAGTACAGAAAATATTAGTAACAGCAAACACTTGGGTAGAACTTCTTTTACTATACACTTGTTTTATACGAAGGCTATAAAATTATAATTTTCATGTTGAAAATGATGAAGTTAAGGTGCAGGTAATTTGTGTACCTTGTATATATTCACACAACAACATGAGACAGAGGCGTGATTGGACCTTCTAATTTCAGAGATTGCTTTAGGATTGCTCCCGCCCTGAGATTTTTCCTTTCTGCTTTTTGAGGGTGTGTGTGTGTGAGAGAGAGTGAGTGAGTCAATCATTCAGTGTGTGTAAGAGTGAGAGAGAGTGTGAGTGATCTAGGAAGCTGAGTCACTGTATATTTGATTTTAGATTCCTCTTTTTGTTAAGTTCAGCTGTGGATAGTAGATTTTTTTTTTTTTTTTTTTTTTTTTTTTTTTCTTTTTTTGGAGAGGTTTTTGCTATAGGGCGCATGTGCTCGCCAGACAGACAGAGAGAGACAGAGAGATAGAAAGCAGGAAATCACCCCCCAGGGGGGATGGCCACGCCGCAATCCCTTCTCCTCCATTCTCCTCTCGGGATCTTGGGCACGCATGCACACGCGCCCGGCGTGAGTTTAAGCCTCCGGGTCCGGGACTCGAACCGCGGTCGACTATGTGGGAGTCCAGCGACATAGCCATTACGCTAACTGCTGGTCCCCTGGATAGTAGATTTTGATGATGAGTTTTAGGAACAGTTGCTGTGGTAAATTGAACAGTGAAAGTCCCCATAATCATAGTCATCAAAATATTAGCCCCATGTACATAATGTCTGCATTTGAGAACAAGTTAGTATTTTAACATGAATATTCAAAGTCCATTTCATCTGATAGATATTTATGAAGCACGTCTTGTTTACCATATCCCATGAGAAAACCTATAGGATTTGGCAAGGATGCTGTCAAGCCTTTAAATCATGGAGACTTTGGAAGGAGTGGGTAGAAAACAAAAGAGCCAATTTCCATTGTGGCCTGCCTTGCCGAGGCAGACATTATTGTCATACTGGGTATGAACATTTTTTACTTCTTCAGCTATTGAAAAACTGATGTATAGGACTTAATATTGTATATATGTTAACTGTTTAAGGAGATGGGACAGCTCCCTAAAGGAATTGTGGAGAAGATGCCCTTTAACAACACCTTTGCTATGTAGTATATTTAGTGTGTCTGAATGAGGTATTGTAAGAGTCTCTAAGTCAATCTTAAGTTGTTGGAAAATGGAAGTGCTAGAGTGTATTTCATTTCTGAAACCATTGTTGGCCTGCTGAAGCCTCAGTGGTCTCCGGCATCCCTCTGGCCTCATTCAGGACTACAGCACTCAGTGTATCCACTGAGGGCATAAGTCTTTGTCAGGAATGGTGGGTGACGTGTTTTGCTCAGTACTGTGTTCCCTGTACAGGCCACATGGAGCACATTTCTCTCTTTTTCTTGAGATTCTCTCCAAGATGGCATGAGTCCTGTCTGCTTTGAATGAATCCTAAGCACTTGACCCTATGCCTGGTACTAGGACTCAGACAGATCTACATGAATGATGACAAAATACTACCATAGTCTGTAGCTACTATACCTGTCCTGTTTATTAGGAACTCTCTGATATACACATTCTGAATGGTGAGAAAGTTTTGAGAGATGTGATAGTCACATGGCTATTAGGGAAAATTTGGGTAATGGGTCCTGTATATATGATTTACCATTTACATATCTTACTATGGGTATGCTTACAGTTGAATTTTTTTCACCTAGAATTTCCGTTAACGCTGGGAAGGTACTCTGTATCAGTCTGCAATGTAGTCTAGTCAGCCTTGCCGTCTATGCCTCTGCCATCTTCGGGACTCCCTGAGCATCCACATTGAGGCTAAAGATGTATAGGTTTTCCATCTTTATCCTAATTGTATTGAGTTTTTGAAGAGTAAATCAGTATATTTTTTCATTTTCCTGGTTTCTAAAAGTAGTACGTTTTAAAATAATAACTCTTTGGTAAAGACAAAACATAGTAATGCACTTTGATTTTTTTTTCATAGTTAATCATTTTTTTTTTTTTTTTTTGGTCATAGGGTGTGAGCATTTGCAGAGGAGAGATAAAGATATACAGAGAGAGAGAAAGTGAGTGAGCGAGACCCCTCACCACCACCCCAGAAGGATGGCCACGCCAGAATTTCTTCTTTTCTTCTCTGTTCTCCTCTTGAGATTTTGGGCATGTACTCATATATGCCTGGTGTGATTTTTCTTTTTTCTTTTTGAGAGTTTTTTTGCTATAGGATGCGTGCGTTGCCAGAAAGACAGAGAGAGACAGAGAGACAGAAAGCAAGAAATCACCCCCCAGAGAGGATGGCCACACCTCAATCCCTTCTCCTCCATTTTTCTCTCAGGATTTTGGGCACACAAGCACACGTGTCTGACGTGAAAATCCACCAGGTCCGGGACTTGAACTGAGGTTGACTACATGGGAATCCAGCGACGTAGCCATTACGCTAACTGCTGGTCCCACCTGGTGTGATATTTTTCAAGCCACTGGGTCCTGGACTAGAACTGTGATTGGCCAAGTGGGAGTCCAGTGTCTTAACCACCACACTGCCTGCTGGGCCCAACATTTACAGTTTTTCACATAGCATATTTTTTTTTTTTGAGAGAGACTTTTGCTGTAGGGCGCGTGTGCTCGCCAGACAGGCAGAGAGAGACATTAGAGACAGAAAGCGAGAAATCACTCCCCTGGGGGATGGTCACACCACAATCCCTTCTCCTCCATTCTCCTCTCGGGATCTTGGGCACACACGCACATGTGCCCGGCGTGAGTTTTAAGCCACCGGGTCCGGGACGCGAACCGTTGTCGACTATGTGGGAGTCCAGTGACATAGCCATTACGCTAACTGCTGATTCCCTCACACAGCATTTTTCAGATACAATGTTAGTGAAAGGGAACCCAACTGTCTGATTGGATCAACTTGGCAGAAATCAATACATTAAAATTAAAGTATCAAAATATTGTGAATTGAAATTAGATTTCATCAGAAGCAATGTGAATGAATCTCTTAAATAACAGATCACATTAATTTAATATGACAATGTTTACTTTTACAAAACTGTTCCAGGAAGGCACATGTCATATAACATGAATTCTGAGCTGTGATTTTGAAATGCAGTATTGCCTATTTCAGGTTAATGTCATTTCACTAAATTCTAATAACTTAAAGCGTTTATTTTCCCCAAGATATTGTCACCCCTCAATTTTATGTTTTAAACTGAACTGTAAATTTAGCTTGAACAATTTTAATATTTCTAAAGATGTATGTCAAAAAGCAGTTTTAAAGAAATATTGACACAGCCCCTTTTCTCATGAAATCAGTCAGGTTATATTTAACTGGACATTAAACATGACTGATTTAAATATATGTATGACTATTAAATATTAAATATAAGTACATGACTATTTAAATATATGTATGAGGCTACCCAGTGTTGTGGTGATTAAGGAAGCTGGATCTGATATGACCAACTGTGTTGTTCAAGTCCCAGACCCAGATGCTTGAAAAGCATGCTGGTCACATGTGCATGCCCAAAATTCTGAGAGGAGAATTGGGCGGGTGTTTTCTCAAGCTCTCTCTTTCGTTCTCTCTGTTCACTGAGTGTGTGAGCCCTACAGCAACGTTTAATTAAATCAGTAAAGGTATGTATGTATGTATGTCTATCAGGCAGCGTTTGCAAATGATGGACTTTTTTTTTTTAAGAAATTATTTTTAAGTAATTTTAAGTTCACAGGAATACCCCCCCCCCCAAGGCATCAAAAAGCATGAAGTTGACACTGGTACACTCCACAGAGCTTATTCAGAGTTTGGTAGTTTTACTTGCACTCTTATGGTGTGTGCTTGTGTGTGCAGTTTTATGCACTTTTGTCAAATGCCTTGATTTGTGTAACTACCACCAAGATCAAGATACAGATATTATACACATGAAGCTCTTTTCCCACAAGGCTTTCTTGTACTGTTGTTTTATAGCTTTACTCTCCTCTTTCCATTATGAGTTTATGTTTTTGGAGACATGCAAGATAGAGGATGCAAGATAGTGCCCTCCATGAGGTATGGTCAAGCTGTAATTCCTTCTCCCCTCTCCTTCCCTCCTTTTAGCATTTTGGCTAAGGTGCACATGCGCCTGGCCTATTTTTCAAGCCTCCATGTCTGAAATTCAAATGACATGGTTGGCTCTGTGGGATCTAACCGCCTTAACCACCAGGACACTGGATGGCCCCCATTACAGGTTTTTAATGGTCTTGACTGCTTTCATTAGCTTACGTGTTAACTGTGACATGTAAAAGAGTTATGTTTCTGTTCAGTGAAAGACAGCAAAATTGATTAGGTTTGTAACCATTCATCTGTTTATAGATCATCCCTTCTCATGAGCAATTTGCATATTGTCTGTTGAAAAAAACTTATCTTAGACTCAACCTAGGTGACCAGGTCTGTAGCATACTTCACTGTCGTGCTGATGTGGGTTCAGATACCTAGTTCAGCCTGAAAAGCATGCTGGACATATGTGCCCAGGTGCCCTGGCTCCTGAGGAGCTAGGGGAAGGAGCAAAAACCTGTTGAAGGTACTTCTCGCTTTCTCTTACACATGCTTTCTATCATTAAATGAAAGAAAATATTCAAATAAATTATCTTGGGACCAGCAGTTGGTATAATGGCTATGTCACTGGACTCCCATGTAGTCGACTGTGGTTCACGTCCCGGACTCAGTGGCTTAAACTCACACCGGGCGCATGTGTGAGTGTGTCCAAGATCCTGAGAGGAGAATGGAGGAGAGGGATTGTGGCGTGGCCATCCTCCCTGGGGGTTGATTTCTCGCTGTCTCTCTGTCTCTCTCTCTTTCTCTTTCTTTGGAGCGCACGCGCCCTATAGCAAAAACCTCTCAAAGAAAAAAAAAAGAAAAAGAAATCAAGGTTGGCTTCCCCAGAGTTAGGAATTGTCAACATTAGCATAAGAGAAGTCCACTCTCATTATTCAAAACTTGGAGACCAAATGTAATATTCATTGTCCACAAATTGGATGAGGTTGGAAACATAAATGGAATGCTAGAAATCAGGATCCACAGTGTGAATGCATTAAATATTGACAAGTCCATCTTTGGGAAGGATTTTATATGTAGTAAAATTGATGCAGACTTGTGTGCATTGCATTGGAGTATTCACCGAGTTTTATTTGGCTTCTCCGTGGATGTACTGTACATGACTGAGGTGCAAAGGACAGATGCATGCAGTAGGATTGTTTAACCAGGTGACTATGTGTTCCAAGGGAATCCACTCCTTGGGTTGCATATCTCAGGCCAGGTTGCAGTTAAAACCATCCATGTTTATGTAAGCAAGGATGGGAACTTCTGAGATCGAAGGGACAAAGCAGGTGTTGGTACAAGTTTTTCTGTTAGTGTATTTGTAGTTCAGATTGTGGAGATAAAAATCTTTTACATTCATGGCACAAGGATAAAGACAGACATCATGGCAAAGTTTACATTTGGGTTATTGCATCAGCTCGTTGATGTTGCATAGAAGGCATCTTTCCTTGCTTACTTACTCCATCCTATTTCATTGTGTGGAAGGCCCAGGCAGGGAAGTTCCTTGGGAATTCTACCCTGGGAATGAAAAGACTTTTTTCTGTTCCCCTTGGTTCTTCTCTTCTTGCCATGGCTTCTTCTGTTCCTTCCTGGAGCTCCTGGTAGGGTGAAGCTAGCTAGCAAGAAAAACCTGTTTTGCAAAGAAAAGCCTCCAGGCAACTCTGTCCCTTCTTGGGATGGAAAAGTCTTGCCACCTCCCCAGGTTCAAACGTCTTCAGCCTGTCCCAGGAACACCTAGTCCTCTGTTGGGCCTGTGCGTGTTTGTGTGTGCACCAAGAGCCTGTGGGTGAGCATGGGGACGCCAAGTCTGGGTGAATGTCAGGCAAAGCCTTTAAACACAACTTGTTTCTTTTTCTTTTTGGGGAACATAGCCTCCCTGTTCCAGTTTATTTGCACAATTAGTTATAACTTTTACATTAGGTACTGTGAGAAGTTAAGCCTTTATCTTTGAAGAGCTAACAGTCTCTTCAGCAGATGCATCTACAAAGTAGGAGACAAAGAGATTTACCAGTAAAGCCAAATAATAGGCTGTGGTAAAAGTGGAATACTTAAGTATGGAAAGAATGCATTGTTAAAATGTTAGAAATAATCTGAGGGAAATCTGTGAAAACTTACAGAGTACTTGATGAGAGGTGGCTTATGAGGAGTTAATGAATGCTGGGCATCGCAGAATGGAGTGTTTGGAGAGGCAGGAGCATGCATGCTAACAGCAACCGAATGCAAGTGATTATGCACTGGACAAGGTCAGACATCCCGTGTTCGAGTCCTTCACTTGCTAGATTTGTTAATTCAACTTGAGTTCTTTCCCTGACCATACTGTCTTCTATCAAATTGGTAAATCATAAGACTACAGAATCCTATACAGATTTGAGTTTTAAGTTTATTCATTTCTTCCCTGGGAAAGAATGACAGACAGGCACACCAACAGGGTCCTCGTGCCATGACCGTCTGCTAGTTTTAGCTGGCCCAGATCATAGGCATGTGTGCATGGACTTATCACGCTCTCAGAGGTTTGCCGGTGCCTGGTATACTTGGAACCTTCCCATTTGGGTCAGTTTCCCAGAATGTCATATTTTTTTGCTTCTATCCCACCCCCGTCCACCGCCACCACATTTTAAACATTTATTGAATATTATGTCAGCTCTTGGAATGAGCATCACAAATAATCACCGTCCCTGCCATGGAATGGTTAATCAAGTTAATATAAATATATGTGTGTATTGCTATAACTGAAATCTGCTGTTGAGAAAAGGGAAAAATTCTAGGAGCATCTGTAACAGGACCTGGGAAGGCTGTCTTCCCCTGAGGAAGTAATATTTGAGTGTAGATGTGAAATCAGCCATGAGATAACCAGGCCTGGAAGGTAGATCAGGGATATATGGATTGGGATAAAAATTAATTGCTAAAAGTGTGACACTCCTAAACCTGGGTCTATGATGGGCCTTTTTTATAGTGTTCTATTCTAGAAGCTTAGGAAAAAAATCCTCTTCTACATGAACTGAGTACAGTGGTTTGTCTAGGCATTATACTTTGTCCTACTTTATATTGTCAGGAAATGTACTGTAAAGATTTCAAATACATCTCTGCAATACTTGATAAAAACTGAATCAGAGTAATGTACAAAAGGTACTCCAGGAGGAGTTAAGTGAACGTTTTTATAAATTGGCAACAGAGAAGAAATTTCTGAAGAGTGACTCTCAGTCCAGAAATCATAAATCGGAAATAGATTGATATTTTTGATTACTTAAGAATAAAACATACCTAACTTTTGTAAATTTATGTGGCAAACTCTAAGCTGGATAAAACTGCAATACAAAGAAACTTCAGATCTTGAGAAAATGGATTTAAAGTTTGAGTTTATTTTGGTGCCAACAAATGTTTGAAATTCATGCAAAGTTTATAATAGTATTTCCCAAGAACTTTTTGAAGACCCCTTATAGCTAACAGTGAAAATATAATATTTTTAAATGAAAGAACCTCTTTGCCATAGTTAGGCAAATGCCTTAACACAAAGGTAGAAAAATATTTGAACAGGGATTTCATAAGAGAACACATACAGCTAGCCATTATGAATCGATGTTTAATTTTACTCGTAGTCTAAGAAATGCAAATTAACACAGTAGCATTTTTCTGCTGTTAGGTTGGGTAAGATTAAGAACATGGCCAGGATCAGTAGTTAGTGTAATGGCTATGTAGCTGGACTCCCACGTAGTCGATTGCGGTTCGAGTCCCGGACCCAGTGGCTTAAACTCAGGCCGGGTGTATGTGCGTGCCGGCCCAAGATCCCGAGAGGAGAATGGAGGAGAAGGGATTGCAGCGTGGCTATCCCCCCTGGGGAGGGGGGTGTGATTTCTTGTTTCTGGGGCTGGCAGGTGGTGTGGTGTTTAAGGGCGCTGGACTCCCACATGACCGAACACAGTTTAAGGACTGGACCTGGCAGCTTCTTCTCTCACTTTCTCTCTCTCTCTCTGGTCAAATTAAAATGAGTAAATAAATAAATAAAGTTAAATAAAGTGATCTTCGGGGAAAAAAAAAGAAGGCGGCCATATCTGATGTTGGGGAGGACAGTGTGATAAATATGCACGTATGTGCGCTGATGAAGCATGTGTAAATTTAAACTTTTCTCTCTGCATAAACATTTAAAATATTACTTTTTAAAGAAGATAAAAGAAAAAGCTTTACTTCTGTGAATGTATTCCAAAAATGTATTTAAGGATATTTGCGACAATTTAACTGCAATTATGCTTACCAGACCGTTATAACTAAAAATTGCAAAGCAATGAAGATCTCCAATAGGGATATAGTTAAACAAGCATGGAGCGGCCATAGGAAGGTACACTGAACTGCTGTTCAAAACAAAGTATTTTTCAATTTGTTGATGTGGAACTTTGTCTATGGAGTTTTGTTGAGTGAAAGAACTAGATAACAAAATAGCACTTAGACCCATGCTAGATAATAATATTACGAGTTTGCTGTAAGGAAGAAATTTTGCTAAATGCTTTCTGTTGATTATCTCTCTTGACAGTCAAACGTTTCTTTGAGTCAATGTCTTAGTTCCATTTTGTAGATGGTGAACAAAACGATCAGGGGACTCAGTAGCGTCAGGTCCCATCAGTAGGAATTATGGAGGCAGGATTTTGTGGAGCCTCTGGAATTTGCACATTTGTGTATGCGTGTGGATATACGAAGAGCTGTACACCACTTCGGCAACAGTGCTTCCTGTTTGCTAGTGATGCATAGAGATCATCAGAAAGTTCATGGAAAATGTGTATTACAAAAAAAACTTTATGTAGGTTCCTTTCTTTCCATCTGCCTCTGGTGAAGATACCTGCCCTTTAACAGAATCTTAGAAAAATAAAGTTTTGGTGCCAACATAAACTTCTTTTGAACATGTGTGGTGCTGTTAACAGCCGTCAGGGAGAGGGAAGGGAGTACCCTTGAAGGGTCTCCTCACACCGTGATCCCCTTTCCCCACCTCTCCACCTTCTCTGTACTCTGAGTTTTCAGTTGACTCAGGGATCTGAACCAGAGATCAGCAATGTGGCTCCCAGCACTGCACTTGGGTATGCCATTGACTGGCCCACCAAGGATAAGTTCCTATTTTTATTTTTAATGTTTGTTATATAATAAACAACAATTTAAAGAAGGATAGGCAGTACTAGTTTTCATTTGTATACAATGTATAATATATATAAGGTTTTATTTTGTTTTTGTTCTTTTTTTAAATTTTTTTTTTTTTTGACTTGCTAGAGGGTACTTGTTGGAGAGAATGAAAGAGAGAGAAAGTGAGAAAGCACCTTCAACTGCATGGGGGAGGGTCAGACTGCAATCCTGTCTCCTCTAGTCTCCTCCTCAGATTTTGGCATGCTCGTGCCTATGCTTGCAATACTTCTTGAACCACTATGTCTATAACTTGAACCATGTGATTGGCCATGTGGGAACCACTTGCCTTAATCACCATAACACTGACTGGCCCCAATGTCTGTAAAGATTTATCTCATGAAGAGAAGATGAAGAAAAAAGGGAAAAACATATTTAGTTGGTATTTTCAGTAATGCCCATGGGATGTTATTGGGAAATTTTTAAGTGATGTTTCTGAGGTACCTTTTCGGTTAGTACAAAGAAATGGAGCATTAATGAATAAAAGCAAGTGAACATTAAACACCTATGTCAGGTTATATTTTAAAATACTTTTTGGAAAATCAAAAAGGAAAACAATTCTGTAAAAGGTAATTTTATTTTTATTGGTCAGCCATCAAGTTATTTCCCATCAAACATTGTCTGGAATAAAGAAGTATCAGATGCATAATTAACTATTGCATTGTAGAAACAAAAATTCAGGAAGAAGTAATCCATATGTATGACAGTATATGATTAGGTAAAATTGTAAAGTTCCGATGAAAACAGCAATATATCTGGGTCAGGTAGGGTAATACTTCTGTGTAATAGAGATAGCCCATGGAGAAAGTGAGCCTTGAGTTTCTTGGAGTGGGTGGAAAGTAAGGTGAAGTCATTTTATAAAGAGCTTCTATTGTGAAGCATTTATGCAGGAAGTTTTGCAGTAAATAAAAAAAAAAAAAAAAAAAAACTAAGACCTTCAGCAAGGCTTCCTTATATTGCTTTACTTACACGTTCTTTTTTCGTTTCTATAGAAATAACTAAGAAAAGTCATATAATCAATGCCTTATAGATTTCGAAATTTCTGTTACATATCCCAAGTTTTATTTCCAGTTTTCATCTGTGTTTTTATAAGGTACTAAACGCATTCTGTGTTTTTTCCCCTAAGGTTTTTGTCATATTTGTGTGTGGTCACCAGAGAGAAAGAAAGTGAGAACTACCCCCACCACCACCCCAGGGGATGGCCACACCACTATCGCTTGTCCTCCATTCTTCTACTGGGGTTTTGGGCATGCATGCACATATGCCCTGTGCGATTCTCAAGCCGCTGGGTCTGGGACTTGAACCTCAGTAAACCACCTGGGAGTCTGGTGCCTTAAACTGCTACACCACTTGCTGGCCCCACTGTCTGTGACTTTTACGTGAGGAATGATGAATTTGATGAGTCTGAGCATGCTTCTGTACACTTATGAACAGAATTTTTAATTAAGAAACTCTGCCTTGGATGGGACTTTAAGTGTGATTTAGTCTGGCTTTCCTCCTCAGTAAAGAAATTTCTCCTGTAAGGATCCCAAAAGGGCATTATTCCTAATTATTGGTCTACACCAATGTGTAGAAGGAGGAAAAACCAAGTTAGTGGCTTATCCTACATTCGAAGTTGCCTATTTTATCTATTGAAATACATGTTTATAACTGAATAAAAATTGAAAAGCACACACTTCTTTTTCAGATTTGTATTTGCTAGAAAAGAATCTTGTAAAATTTTGTCAGCTAAGAAAACTTTACTTTTTTATCTTTTTGTTTTCTGTTGGATAAATATCATGATATTAATCATTTTGTTGATTTAAAGTATTATAATGTATTCTTTACGGATGGAAGAAAGTTGTATCTATGACTGCAGACAGCATGTTAAGGGTATATACAAAACACAGTAAATTCTGTTTTGGTAGAAGATCATGTCTCTTTCATAGTGATGATTTAAATCAAATTGATGATTTTTATTAGTGAAATAATGATCACTAGTGTGCTCCACAAAAACTAGGGTATTACCAGTAACATACATCTCTCTAAGTAGAATGAAAGAGACTTAGGTTTGAGATTAATTCAGTTCTTTGCATCTAAGATTGTCCTCTGTCAAACTGATTTGCATAATCTACTTGATACTTAGTATGCAATGCTTTATAGATAGCTGGTTGTTTAAAATAAAGAGACATGATAGCTTGTATAAATCTAATGTGTGAAGCCATCCAAACACAAGAAATTACAGGAATGCATTTTAAATCACATGTAAAACAAATAGTATTGCTAGAGGAGAATTAGTAACGGGAAGAATTATGGAAAAAGTGAGCAAGGATTTCAGAAAAGCACCAAGTTGAGAATTGGTGGTCAGAAGGGTTCCAACTAGAAGTGGCGAGTGGTTAGTCTGTGAGCCCACTGTGTCTTTGACTGTTAACCAAATCTTTGTAGTTCCAGGTTCTATAGCACAGTGCCCTGTACAGACTGATACTCAATTCTACTTCTTCGGTTTTCTCCCCTCCCCTCCCCTCCCCTCCCCTCCCCTCCCCTCCCCTCCCCTCCCCTCCCCTCCCCTCCCCTCCCCTCGAGAAACAGAGACAGGGAAAGTGAGAAATCAACCCTCAGGGGAGATGCAAGTCTCTTGTCCTTCAGTCTCCTTTTCAGGATTTGGGGCATGCATGCACACACGTCTGATACGATTTTCAAGCCACTTGGGTCTGAGACTCAAACCATGGTCTCCCGTGTGGGAGTCCAACACCTTAACTACTATACTACTTGCTGGCCCTTGTTTTTTTCTTTGATATAGACCTCTTATGTATCATAAAGAGGTAAAAATATATTTCAGCAACTTTCAGGGTAGTGGGTTGATTCAAAATTCAGTTTCGTATTAGAGAATATAGTTTGGATCCCGGTCTGTGTAGCACTTAACTTGAATCTAGAATTTACATCTAGAATTTCAGCCTCCTCATCTGCAAGGTCGTGTGACCAATATACTTATTTTAAAAATTGTGATTTTAGTGAGATAAGTCTTGCAAAGCATTTAGTAATGTATTAGCTTTAATGTTAACCTTAAAAGAGACATAGGGGCAAGGCAAAATGCTATTTTTCTGGCTTGCATTAACATATAAATGTATTCTTTATGTACTGCTATAAACTTCTACGAAGTGATGTTAAATGGATTGAACACTATCTGTAGAGTTTGATTATTTGCTTTTGAAATTCTATAAATTGAAAGGGGGCGAAAGTGGGGGAGAGTGGGGAAGGTGAGCCAAGGATAGCGAGGTTTCGTTCTGGAACAGTGGAGCTGTTCAGGCTTTCCTCTCTTCCTCCTTCAGGTATTTAAAAATGTAGTGAAAACCCAGTTTAAGATAGGATGAGATACTATTAGTTTTTAACTGGACCAGCCTTTGACATGAATAAAGATACAGAGTTTAAATCAGGAAGAGGAAAACAGAAAGTAGTAACACAGGAGGAAAATCTTGGAGGATTGGACAGAGTATAAATTCCTTCTCTGCTTTCCTCCAACAGCCTCTTTACTGACTCTGCTTTAACCTCGAGGGATGCCCCTGCTGTCCTCAGTTGAGTCAGTTCTTAGTAATTTTCTTTGTTTGTTGTTTTCTTATAGTGAGCACTTTACCCTATTGCTTCACACAAAACATGCTCCCTCACTTTCTAGCTGTGACTTTTGTTCTAGTCCCCATGTCCAAGTCTCTCAATAACCACTGATTTACACAGATAATTCAAGATGAATAGTCACTTAACACATTTTTTCAGTGTATTATAAAACAACCGACTGTGGAGTTTTATAGAGAAAATTCACATCTATTTCTAAAAAAATACAGAATTTCAAGTAATTTAGAGTTGGTTGTGGGTGAATCAGGTACTACCTGTAGCAAAATTCCTCCTAGAGGCTGAGATATACCCTGGTGTTATCCTAGAATGAGATGTATTTAAAATATACCAGAATAAATTGGGACAGTGATATTGAGTGCCTTACATGTCCGAACCCATTAGTAATTTCCCTAAATATTTGCCTTAGAAATCACAAGTGACTTAGATACTACAGAAATAAAGATAGGGGCCAGCAGGTGTTACAGGGTGCTGGACTCCACATCACTTACTGCAGTTGCAGTCCTGGATCTGGAGGCTTGAAACTCATGCCAGGTACGTGTGTGCCTAAAATCCCAAGAGGAGAATGGAGGATGGGATTGCGGTGTGGCCATCCCCACTGGGGGATGATTTCTCACTTTCTCTCTGTCTCTGTCTGTCTCTCTGGCAAGCACACATGCTCTATAGCAAAAATATCTCTCTAAAAAGAAGAAAAAGATATATCTGATTCAGTATATTCAGCCAAACGATTCCTGGCTTAGTTGAATCAGACCTAAAGAGAAATGTTACCCAGAAACATGCTTGTATTAATTTTATGATCTTAAAGATAAAATTCCAATTTAGTGGGAAACATTTAATAGGAAGTGTAAAAATAAAGTATGTGACCAATCATGGTAATATTTTCTTGTCATATAGTTTAGCAACTCTCCCATTTCAAAATAGATAAAAACAATGGAGAGAAGCAATCTAGTGGGGTTATATTAAGAAAGATAAATCAAAGTGCTGATTTTATTTAGTTTTTAATGGTTTTTATGTATTTTTTCCTTCTGTTGAAGACTGTTGAGTATTTGGAAAAAGTGTCATTAAAGATAGGATCAGGATTTAGGTAAAATTCTAATTCTATCATTTATTATCATTATTATTATTTTATTGTTATTATTATTATTATTATTATTATGAGAGATTTTTGCTATAGGGTGTTTGTGTTTGCCAGAAACACACAGAGAGACAGAAAGCAGTAAGTCACCCCCACCCCCAGGGGCCACACCACAGGCCCCTTTCCTCTGTTTTCCTCTTGGGACTTGGGGCACATGGGTATGCATGTCCAGCGTGAGTTTCAAGCCGCCGGGTCCTGGACTCGAACCGTGATTGATTACAAGGGAGTCCAGTGATGTAACCGTTATGCCTTCTGCAGGTCCCTCATCATTTACTATTGACCAGATGTCCTTCAAGCAACCTTGGACAAGTTCTGTTCCCCCCTTGAGCTTCTGTTACCTTGTCTGTAAAACACAGTCACCAGTAATGCGGTTGGTAGTGTTGCACTGGGAACTGTGTGAAGGGGAACTGTGCAAAACATTTTGGAGAATGTCTGGAAGTTAGTAGTCAATGAATAAGTAACCATTAATAACAGTTATGATAACTGCAGACCTCTTTTTAATATATTGCACAATAGTGCTGGATATTTCTCTAGAGCTTTGTAATTGGTCATGTAATATCTGCCCTTTCCTCAGATAAATGAAAATGTTCTTTTCTTCTTTTTCTTTCTTATTAACGTAAGCTTACATGATGTGATTCTCTTATCTTCTTTCTCTTACATACTGTGTCTCTCTGCAGCACCTAGCAGAATGCTTTGTAAAATACTAATAACATGTATTTAAAACCTTGAAGCGTTTGCCACCTAAGAACCATGCTTATTGTATTGTTTGTCATATCCAAAGAAGTTTTAGATATAATTTTGTTAATCTTTATAGTCTTTAATTAAACTTTGTTATTTGAAATCCATGTTAATATTTTAAAATAATATTAAGGAATATATTTGCAAAGGGTATATACACATACAGCGCCAGCCTGGCAGCTTAGAAACCATGTTGGGCAGGTGTACATGCATGCCCCAAGTCCCTCTTGAAAAATTGAGTAGAAGGGGGAACCAGCAGTTAGCGTAATGGCTATGTCGCTGGACTCCCACGTAGTCGACCGCGGTTCGCGTCCCGGACCCGGTGGCTTAAAACTCACGCCGGGCGCGTGTGCGTGTGTGCCCAAGATCCCGAGAGGAGAATGGAGGAGAAGGGATTGCGGCGTGACCATCTCCCCTGGGGTGTGCTTTCTCGCTTTCTGTCTCTATGTCTCTCTCTGTCTGTCTGGCGAGCGCACGTGCCCTATAGCGAAAAAACTTCTCAAAAAAAAAAAAAAATTGAGTAGAAGGGATTGTGATCTAACCATGCCCGTGAGGGGGAGCTTTTTCCCTTTCATTCTCTGGTGAGAGAACATGCCCTACAGCAACTTAAAAATAAAAAATAAAAAAAAAGAAAAGAATTATAAAATTATGACAGTAAGACAAATTAAGATAGAAAAGACCCTACTCAAACCAACATGCGTGCGCCACACTTAGTTAACTAACGTTCTTGTGTACTTTACCTATTCTACTTCATATGTAGGTCACTTTTAGTTGATACTAATAATAAACTCTCTTCTCTATTTTTCTTAGACGCAGTTTATTATAGCAGCATACTAGCTCATTAAATTCTTTTTTAACCATAATTAAGTCAGCTATTTTCAGGTAATGGATTATTTACAGATTTTTAGGTTACAAATGGTGCTTCAATGAGCTTTTGTACTTGGTTTTTCCTTTTTATTTTTTCCTGTAGGATTAATGCAGAAATGTTATTACTGGGTCAGATGCCATCAACTTTTTTGAAAAGTGAAGTTCTTTTTAAAAGTTGTAGTAGCTGATATAGTCAGAGGCCAAATATAAGGATCTTCCTGCCACTTTCTAGCAATGGGTATAGTGGTTATTAGCTTTAACATACTACTTTAATCTATATTAAGTGATATCTCACCTTTTTTTTCTTTTTCTCTCTCTTTTTTTTTTTTTTTTTTTTTTTTTTTACAAAGTGCAGAAATGATCTTGTTAACATATACTTAGTTTTGGATTGAAGTAGATTGTCATATTTTGATGTAATTGCAATTAACAGTATAGTTAAAGCACACATTGTTGTTACTAATTTAATGAAATACATTTAATGCAACTTATTTTTATATGATGAATGTGTATACTCAAAATTGAAACCACTTATAGAAAAATTTTAGTCTTAAAGTAAAATAAACCCGAAAAACCTTTAAGAATATATTTCTAGCTTACAAATTCAAGTGGTGATTACTTGACTTAATGTACCATTTACTTTGAACTCTTATGGTTAATATCTGAAGCCCTGGTAACTAAAGGTAGGATTGGAAAGCACTGTTTTGATTTTATGGGCATTTAAAAATAGCCATAGGGAATCTTCGAGTTTTACTATTAAGATCTTCCTTTTCAACCTTCTCTCTCTTATTTCATTTGTAGGAGGACTGATCTTAGTACTTTAAAAATAGGTATAGGGGTCAGCAGGTGGCATGGTGGTTAAGGCAGTGGACCCCCACGTCAGCAACCATGGTTCGAGTCCTGGTTCTCATGGCTGAAACTCATACCAGGCACTTTGTATGCTTGCCCAAAATCCCAGGAGGAAAATGGAAGAGAAGGGATTGCTGCATGGCTCTACTCCCCGGGGGGTGACTCACTTTCT
Source organism: Tupaia tana (assembly GCA_026018925.1). Classification (NCBI taxonomy): domain Eukaryota; kingdom Metazoa; phylum Chordata; class Mammalia; order Scandentia; family Tupaiidae; genus Tupaia; species Tupaia tana. The sequence goes on along the minus strand of JAKSZU010000005.1, from coordinate 73,498,704 downwards.
CTCTCACTGTTTCTCTGCTGGGAGCACAAGTGCCCTATGGCAAAAACCTAAAAAACAAAACCAAACCCAAACCAATTATACATGCCACTCACCTGCCCTCACTGTTCTCCCTCCAAACCAGACAGGTTGATGGTACTGACAGAGGGATGGGGGAATTTCCTTGAGAAATATAATTAGATGACCAAAAAATGAGATGAGAACTAATGAAAACTAAGGAAGAGATTAAGAAAGAAGACATGGGAATATAGAAGGGGGTAGATTTGAGTCCTCATTGCCTTCAGATTTCTTCACATATTCCTCTATAAGCTGTAGAATGGGCTATCTCATAGGTTTATTGACATGTGGTTGATTTGCCATAGGGTGGGCGCCACCACGCCCGACATGTAGTTGATTTATATTTTTGGTCAAACTAACTCAGCACCTCTTCCCATTCTGCTTCCTTATTTTGTTTTACTTTTAAGAAAAATACCATCTAATATACTGATCCATTCTGCCCTGCTTTTCCTGCTGCCTGGGCCTCAGTGACACCGCTTCCTGTTAGAAGTTGGAGGGAGACCAGTAGGTGGTGAAGAGGTTTCAGTGCTGGACTGCCACATCACTCTTTGTGATTAGAGTCCTGGACCCAGTGGCTTGAAATATCCACACACTCCAGACTTGTGTGGAGTGCCCCAAATCCCAGGAGGAGAATGGAGGAGAAAGGATTGCAGCTTGGTTATTCTCCTTGGGGGATGATTTCTCACTTTCTCTCTCACTGTCTCTGGTGAGTGCACGTACCCTAGAGCAAAAACCTTAAAATAAATAAAGAATAATTAAAAAAGGAAAAAAAGAAAATTTTTTTTAGGTCCTGGGCTTAACACAGGAGACCTGGAAACTTTGGTAGGGCATTGACTTCAGGGTGGGAAAAGCTGTTCAACTCTGTGAACGAATGAATCTCTGGACTCTTACATTTTGGCCTCCTGTGGGTCTGAGTGATTGGAAAAGGTAAAAATTGATGTAACCATATTTAGAACACAAGTTACTGATGAATTGAATTGGTATTATTCAGATTCACTTATGGACAGAAATCAAGGTGAATTATAGTAACGTATTTTTAAAAAAGTGTATATATTTTTCTTTTTTTTTTGTTTTTTTGAGAGGTTTTTGCTATAGGGCGCGTGCACTCGCCAGACAGACAGAGAGAGACAGAGAGACAGAAACCGACAAATCACCCCCCCGGGGGGATGGTCATGCCGCAATCCCTTCTCCTCCATTCTCCTCTCAGGATCTTGGGCGGGCACGCACGCACACGTGCCCGGCGTGAGTTTTAAGCCACCGGGTCCAGGACGTGAACCGCGGTCGACTACATGAGAGTCCAGCGACATAGCCATTACGCCAACTGCTGGTCCCAAAAAAGTGTATGTATTTCTTTCATAAGGATGAGACAGAGAGAGACAGATCCTGGAATTGGCCCCCCATCTTCCATATGACTCCACTGTTGCATGATGGTGTGTTACCATGCACCACTGCCGCTGAGCCAGATACTAATATTTGAGTCTCACCAAGTCAGATGTATTTCTTAATTACAATAAAATACATATAGTATAACGAACCTTTTTTTTACATATGTTATTTAACAGCGTTACTGATTGCTATACGTGCTTTGTACACTTCCTAAACAGTGGAAATTTAGAGATGAGTTAAGACCTGATTCTTGTCTTCAAAGAGCAGAGGTTGAGTTGAATTACTTTATTTTTATGTAATTGTACCTAACTTGGAGACATCTCCGTATAATGTATAACTTACAAAGATGTAAATTGTTTCTGTTTTATGGTAGTCGGACCTCTAAACCCCATTGTTTTTGGTTTCTTAATAGTGGTAAGATATATATGACATAAAATTTATTTAAACCATTTTTAAGTTTATAATATAAGGTGATTTTTATTCACAATATATAACGTAAGTTTTATATGGAGATGAATTATATAAGGTTTTATTAAAGAAGCACGAAGCTAAAAAAAGATATGCAAATCTTCCCTCCCTGCCTTTTTTTGGAATTAAAATAACATTTTCTTTCTTCTTCCACCCTTTATTGTATACACATGTATTTTGGTTGTTGAAGTATTGCCAAGTTCTTTTAAATAAGCATTCAAAGATCCTTTTTTCCCTCAAGGTCTTAACACAAAGATAATTTTTCCATGAAATAAACTTTCATCCACATGCAATCATACTTTATATAACTTACTATGAAATTGACAATGTGGCTATGTTTCAGTTGCTGTGAATTATAATTATTAATAAAGTCAAGTTTCTGATTAATGTTACCTAAAACTCAATTGTGTTTTACTAGGGAAATCTTAGCAAATCTAAATTATTTAAGGAAATAATACTTGCATTTTACCAAATAATGTTTTCAGCTCTACTAAGGGGACTCTAAAGGAGTGATAAACTGGCAGTTTTTAAAATAATAGGAAATTAGATGCTTTTTTTTAAATATATGACTGGTTTCATCATTTAGCTGTATCTGCAGTCATTCAGTTAAGTGATCTGATTAGTCAAATGTATTTCATTTTGTTTTACTGATTGATGATATAATCTATGTTTATATGACAGTGAGTGTTTATGAAAAGGCAGAACATAAACTTAGGTTATTCTGAGTTCCCTTGGGTATCTTTTATGTTCAGTATGCGTTAGCAGATGATTATTATGTGCTGGACAGCCCTATGGCAAGAAAGAATCTTCACATATATTTAGACTATGCACTGACTTTTTTTTTTTAAACTCTGGGAAAACCTTAACGTTTAATTTACTAATGTTCATAATCAATTTCTAGCACAATAACTTTCATGGGTCAGCAGGTGACATAGTGGTAAAGATGTTGGATCTCACATGGCCTTCTCAGCAGTTCGAGTCCCAGACTGGGTCTCTTAAAAAAAATAACTGGGCATATATGTGTGATTGCCCAAAATCCTGAGAGGAGAATGGAAGAGAAAGTGGCATGGCTCTCCTCTCTGCGGGGAGATTTCTCTTTCTTTCCCTTTCTCTCTTTCTGGCAAGTGCACATGCCCTATAGCAAAAAAACAAACAAACAAACAAAACAATAAAATGGAACAAGGGCTAGTCAGTCCCATGGCCTAGCAGTTAGGGGAGCCATATTTTATGACCACAGTTTAAATCCTAGCACCAGCAGCTTGAAAAGTATGCCAAATCCATGGGTTTTTGTGTCACAAATCCTGACAGTATAGACAAATACAGGAGAAGAGATGTCTAGGACCATATCCGGTTGGTGGGTGGCTGGGTGGGGTAATTTCTCCCTCCCCTTCTCTCTCTGGAAAGTGTTGTGACTTCTGGCAATAACATGAAATAAAGAACCTTTAAAGTGACCTTGAACCTATGGTGTATATGGGCACCAAATGTATTTAGACACTTTTAGCAACATATATTTCTCTTCTCTGAAAGTAGTAGTAGTAGTGGGGAAGGGATGACATTTGCATAAAGGCACTTCCTTTGCCACCTTTGAATTTTACTTTAGAAGTACGGTTTAATCTTACTCCTGTTATTAAACTGCTTTAAGCTTCTTTCCAGGTATCACAGCCAAATTGAGGGATTTATTTCCTTGCCTGCACTTTAAAACATTGCTGTCAAACAGAGTAAGCAAAGGCAGGCAACAGAGATACAGCCCCCTTGCGTTTTCAGTTTATTTACATTTGTTCATGACTTCTAAAGTATTTTAAATTCCCAAAGGAGCTTCCTTGCTTTAAACTCTATTATGTATAAATTGTTACCTGAATGGGTCTGTAAGAGATCAAAGTAAGTGTCAGCTTAGTAAATAGAAGAGATTTTTTTTTTTTCTTCTCTGAGCTGTGTTATAAAGGGAGATTTCTTTGCCTTATTTATGTTTAGAACTTAACATAGTTAGGAAAACAGTGGGTTATTAAAAGTTTAAAAACTGTCAGGAGGTGAATGCTGTTTTCTGTAGAGTCTCAAGTATTTGCAGTCTATTGTGATCGAAGTAGCTTAATCAATAAAAATCCGTTATTAATAGATTACTTGGAGTAGCTCCTATTTTCCTATGATTTAGAGACTTTGTTTTTCTTTCTTAAGCACATTTTGATTCATAGAAACAAACTTTGACTTAAACAAGTGATTTGGCCTATTTTCTTTTCTTCTATCTCTTTCTCTCACACTCTCTCTCTTTTTTTAAGATTTTTGCTATAGTGCATGTGCAGTTTCCAGAGACAGACAGAAGGAAAGTGCGATATCGCCCTTGGGGGCAATGGCCACGCCATAATCCTTTTCCTCCATTTTCTTCCTGAGATTTTGGGCGTGCGCGCGCGCACACACACACACACACACACACACACATACACTCACTCACTTGGCATGACTTTCCAGTAAGCTTCCAGGTCTGGGACTTCAGCTGCACTCGGCTATGTGGAAATCCAGTGCCTTAACCACCATGCCACCTCTTGGCCCATGCCCATTTTCTTTAAACTAGTGTGTAAGTGATTAATCCTTACTTGTTAATGTTGTCAGTTATTTTTTTTTTTAATTAAGTAATTTAATTTTTCTTCCACCTGCAGCTTCAGCCAGCCTTGGATCCTGGGCATGTGTGTGCCCAGCTTGGTCAGAGAGGACTCTATACCTAAAACCAGGACATTTCCATGTAGGATTGCTTCACAGATCCTCATGTTTTGCCATTGCACTACTGTCTGGCCCTGCCAGTTATTTTATAGGATATTTAAGGCCAAAGAAGATGAAATATATCAGGGACCAAACCAATGTGTACCTATAGAAGTGTGATTTTGCTAAACATATTGTGCATTACCTGGATTTATGTATGCACTTCTTCCCTGTGTACCAGTCCAGTTGATTGCTGCCGTCATTAAACAGGGCTCTCAGTACAGCAAAAAGAAGGTTTCTGAGTAGGATAAAAATGGTACATATGTGCATTTCTTTTTTGATCATCGAAAACAAAAGTTCTATAGTAACTATACCTAGTGATTACAATCAAAGTGTATAAACCATTAGGTTGACAATCAAGACACTAAACCCCAGGGAATTTTCTATTTTGCTGAGTATTTGTTAAAAGTGTAGAGGTGGAATCCTGGAAGTATTTTCCCCTGAAATATGGTTTTTGATTAGATACGTGTATGCTAGTTCATTCTACAAAGCTCATTTCCTCTGTAATTCGAATATCCCTGTATATGACATTTATCTATTGGGTAAATGTTTGAGTGTTCATTATTATACCTCTAACAGAGTCAATTTGGGTTTGGAAGGTGTAAGCCACACACAACTAGGTATTTTAAAACTGGAGTAGGGACAGCGGTTTCCATGCACTAGTGGTGATAAACTGTTAGGGTATGGTGTCCCTTTTCCACTTTTATCTCTTAAGGACATTGTTAATTCTAGCTCTATTTCATGTATCTTTCTTTTCTTTGTAGTCCCCAAAACTTGGCTGATGTGTTACCTTTTCACAATCACCTGCTAATAATTATGACCATAATTGCTAGTTTTCCCTGCCTTTCTACTATATTGGGATAAATAGTGTTACCACAAAATTCATGTTCTTCTTGGAACTTCAAAAGGTGACCTTCATTGGAAATATGGTTGCTGTCAATGTGATTAGTTAAGATGAAAAAATATTGGAGTAGAATGGGCACTTAATCCAACATGACCATGTCCTTGCAAGAAGAGAAGAGACACAGAGACAGACACACAGCAAGATGGGAGTAATATAGTTATAAGCCAGGAAACCCCAAGGGTTGCTAGTGACACTGGAATCTTAAAGCTTTCATAAAGAGCATGACCCTGCTGACACCTTGATTTTGGACTTCCAGCCTCCAGAACTGTGAGAGAATGAATTTCTCTATTATAAGCTATCTAGTGTATGGCTCTGTTGTGGCAGCTTTAGGAAATTAATATATCTGCCAATAAGCAGAAAAGAACAGTCTCAGAGTTTCTTTATTGCAAGTTTGTTAAAGAAAGTGTGTAAGTAATTATAATGTTTCCCTAAAGATTAATACTTCTAGAAATGGTATAAACATAAAATATGAAAGAAGGAAAGTTATAATTGAAGGAATTGCAAAACCTATCTGAGCAACTATAGTTGAGGAACATTACTTTTCAACCATAGCTTCAGTTTAGTGTTTTCTTGGAAAAGCTTTTTTAGTCTTCAGCCCTGTCCCAGAGACTTTAATTTACTTGTTTTAGGGTGGGGCCTGGCATCTGCATGTGTAAATCTTCCCAAGGGAATCTGGGAATATGCAGCTAGGGTTGAGAATCACTAGTGTGGAGCAAAGAGCACGTCTGGAGCAGGTTCTAAATCCTAACCCATACTGGAATCACCTGGGGTAGCTTCTGCAATCTGCTGATCCTACGCTCCAACTCCAGGGAGTATTTTTATCATTGGTCAGGGATGCAGATGGATCAAAGGGGGTTTTCAAGCTCACAAGCGAATTCATTTTTAAATTACCATTTTAACCAGCATGTTCAGAGAGGTGTCAGGATGTAAATTTGGAACCTTCTATGTGTTGAGTTACCACTGAGCCTCTCTCTGTTCCCAAAGTTCTTAGTGACTTCTAATGTGCAGCTGAAGTTGAGAGATACAGGTCTAAAAGTCTTTACATTTCAATGAATAGCTAGGATATTGATAATTATGAACTTTATGAGATTTCTTTTTTGGGGGCACACTGTGAATAGAGATTAATGTTTCAGCCATACAAAACAAATCTGTTATCAGATTCTCCTTCACAATGTAAGGCTCTCCCAGACAACGTTGACAATGAGGGGCAACAAGTTACGTGTAAATTGGATGTGTGTATCAGGGGGGATTGGAGTGGTCACTGGTGGCTTTAGCTGGGTCAGGGCAAGATTGTTTTAGAGACTTAGCCTTTTTTCTGTTCCATTGCATGCTCTACTATTGGAATACCAATCTTGAGCCTATCTTAAGAAGGTGAGAATGAATGTGTGAATAGTTTAAGTGTGGAAGATGAAGGGGTTCTCACTGATAAAGAAAAAAATAGGAAAAAAATCTGGCCCAGCTACAGCAGCACAGGAGGTAGTGTGCTGATCTGCTTTACTAGAAGCCATATGGCCACCTGTGAGTTCAGTTCCTCAGCTGATCTCAAACGGGCTGGTCATGTGCACCCAGGATTCTGACTAGTGGGAGGGCTAGGTGGGGGGAAAGGAATTGTGCGAAGAGACCTTGTCAGGGGTGCCTTTCTTTCTCTCTCAATCTCTGTCTCTCTCATGTGCACACGCTCTCTCTCATGAAAGAAAGAAAACAAACTTAAAAAAAGACAAGAAAATGCCATCTGGCAAAGTGGGAGGCAGAACAGTCCTGTGGCCACTGGTGGTTATTTTAAGTGTAAGCGTGAAGAAGTCATTGAATCTGTAGAGAAGGAATTTCATGTGTCGTGTATGTAGACATATGTACAGTTATTTGTCTAGCTTGGAAATAATTTTCTTGTGTGACATAGGAATGTGTGTGTAATGAATTCTGTTTGTAATTCTTGTTCACTTGGAGAATTGTTACTGCTATATTATATGATGCTTTCCTAGGAGTCATTGAGTCATTCATCCCTGTCTGACAGACCGCCTTGTCTGCTTGTCATTTGGGCTCGGCCTGTAGTGTTGTTGACTAAGAGGCATGTCATTAATACCTCCAAGGCCATGCTAGTAACTAGTTTCTTATATTCCATTGTTGCCATTGCTTATATGACGACAGTATACTTAAATTGTATAAGAAGGTATAGAAACTTCAGAATTAGGTCAGTTGGGGGTATGACAGTTAAGTTGTCTGATTGCCATATGTCTGGCCATGTGGTTTAAGTCCCAGACCCAAGGTCTTGAGAAACATGGTAGACACATGGGTGTGTGTGCCCAAAATCCCAAGAGGAGAATGGAGGAGAAGGGATTGCGGCGTGACCATCCTCCCTGGTAGGTGCTTTTTCACTTTCCTGCTCTCCAGCAAGTGTTGCACCCTCTGGCAAATTAAAAGCAAACAAACAAATAAAACCCAGATTTAATGTAGATTCACTTCATATAGAAGGCTTGAAATGAATGTCATCATTATGACCTTTCATTGGGCTGATTTCCTTGTCACATCCACGTGCTTTGCTAGCCTCTTGATGACCATCATTATGTTCCCCTTTACTTTTTTGTTGCTAAACTTCCCTGCTGATTTGGCTGCTGTTGAACTGTTTGAAGCCTGTGGTCTAGCCAGCGATACCGTCACGGAGATCTCATTATTGGTGAAACTCTTTGAGCTTGGTTCTGAGATGTATGCTTGATGGCAGTTCTTGAAAGTACTAATAGGCATAGCTATTTGTAATTCTTGTATGTCTGCTAAGCACTCTTGCATTATTGTATTTAATTTTCATATCAGTCTTTTGAGGTTGGTGATAGCACTTCTGTTTTCTTCATAGGAGACTGTCACTTAGCATTGTAATTTGGCACCAACCAGAATGATACTGGTACATGGCTTTCTGAATTAGAAGTCTTTTTTTTTGAATTTGCTGATATCCTTGATGTAATACATGTACGAGGATGAATTTCAAGCTACTGAAGTGTAGTCACAGCGTTGTACATTCTGCTCTCCTGTGCCTATACCAGCCTGCTCCAACCCTCCTCTGGTCTTCACACCAAATCACACCAATCTTTTTTTTTTTCTTTTTGAGATTTTTTTTTTCTTTTTTTTGCTATAGGGCGCATGTGATCGCCAGAAAGACAGACAGAGACAGAGGCTTAAAGTGAGAAATCACCCACCTGGTGGGGGATGATGGCCACACCACAATCCCTTCTCCTCCATTCTCCTCTTGGAATCTTGGGCACACACGCAGATGTGCCCGACCTGAATTTAAGCCATGGGGTCTGGGACTCAAGCTGCGGTCGACTACTTGGGAATCTAGTGACAGATCCATTACGCCAACTGCTGGTCCCCCGAAGCTAATGTCATTTATGTTACACGTCCTGCCTTCCTCCTCTTTCCTCTCTTTCCAACTCCATTTCCTCCCCTTTCTCCCTCTTCCATTTTCCAGGGAAGTCATTTTACAGAAATCTTCTGCGTCATTATTTCAAAATCATTATGTCTTGGCTGCAGCTTTCTCTATGAACTATTTATAGAGGCCAGCTGTGGGGCTATAACAAGTAACACAAGGCTTTGTGATGCTGAGGTTGGTTATACGGGAAGGTCCTATCTCTGTATCCTGAGGTCATTCTGTGCATGCTGTGATCCTGGCTGGCTGAAGCTGGGGTTGGATCATGGCATGAAGACCCTATTGAATGTGCCTGTGTCTTTGTCTCTGTCTTCTTCTCTCATGGGAGAAATAAATACATATCTTTAAATATTTATTAGAGACATGAACTTAAAAACAACTATTAGCTTCCAGGATTCTTATTGTGAGACTTAGTCATCTCTTTTTTTTGTTCTTGATGAGAAAATTAGGGGAATGCTATCAGGTGAAACACCTGATCATTCCAGATGTGAATAGCAGTTTTATGAGCTCACTATGATCATGAGAGCAACTGTTCTTTTTGAGTTTAATTCAAATCCTTGTTTCTTTCTATGTCTTCTTTTTCTCTGCAAAGACTATATCTGGAACTACCTTTTCTCTGAGATAGTGTCTGCTTGACACAGCTGTGTAGTAGCAGACTTGGAAGGAGTCTGGATCTTGATGAAAAAACTATGAGAATTATCAGTTGTCTTTCCTAAAATTGCAAAGGAAATGGCTTGTGTTAATATCTCCTTCTTATTTTGTATTTGGATGGGAAAGTCTAAGCACATGTTTCATCTCCTTCCCTTTTCTTTTTCTACCCGATTGTAAAACTCAGAAAATGTGTCTCAAAGTGTGCAGGTTGTGGCTCTAACACTGACTTCCTTACAAATTGGAGTGCATTCTAAATTGTTGGATTTTGTCAGGTTTCCTACTTCTGCAAAGACCTTGAGAGTGACGTATTAGGTATCACTAAAATGATGCACCATCTTTGTAAGATTTGCCTGGCAGTGACTGGGTGTCTGTGTTCTGTCTTCAACAGAATTTTGATAGGCTGAATGGGAAGTAGGGAATGCTCAATTCCATCCCTGGCAGGGATTGCTTCTTTTTCAGTACAACTTTGGTTATGTGGAAGTTGCTTTAGTTTACCAGCACTAGGCAATTTGAAAAACATTCACCATTAGACAAAAGTTCTGAAATTGCTTCTTGATGTATAAATGCAAGAAAGTATATTTTAATGAATATAAATACGAGTCTTATAAAATTTCTTTTATAACCAAATTCCATGTAAGAATGATCTCATTTTAAACACTGGCAGGCTGAATTTTTCTTTGTTTTCTTCCCAGACACCTTTAAGACAGGGCTACAGACCATGGGATTTTAGTCCCCACATAACAGAATGCCATTTTAGATTTGATCCTTAAAGATTGTAGAATTGCTGATATTTTAGGACTGCTTGACCCTTATAACCCTTATATTTAATGTCCAGGGTGTAACACTGACTGACAAGAGCAGACGGACTAGGGACCATGTGCTGACTTTATGTTACTATTATGGAGGTAGTTGGAAGAAAAGGCCAGAGGGTTTCAGTGTAGTTTGCAGCCTAGACAATATATTTTACTTTTGTTGAGGAAATAAAGGAGTAGACTTTTATTTCCTTAAAATGCTAACATTGGAAGTATTTCCCACAAGAAAAAGAATTTCCAAGGAAAGAAGAAATTGTATTTTGTAGCCTAATCACAGGAGGTACAAAGTTACATTAATGTTTCCTACATTTTTTTTTTTTTTAATTATTGTAAGAGGGCATCTGTACTTGCCAAAAAGAGAGAAAGAAAGCATCCCCAGTGGTACAGGGTCATGCCACAATCTATCTTCCTCTACTTTTCCATCCTGTTAGGAGTTCGGGCATGCACACACATGCACTCGACATGTTTAAACCGCCAGGGCTGGCACTTCATCCATGTTGACCATTTGGAATCAGGCTCCCTATGCATACCGCTTAAGCACTGCACTCTGGGGCTGGGCCTTTTCCTACTTTTATTTAAACATATGATGTTAGATTTTTTTTATTTCAAGAGAGTTAAAAAAAGGCTTATTGTGAGTAAGCATCTTGATAGAGCAAAAGATTATTGGCATGAACAACATAAATGGAATTGTTTTCTCTGTATAATAATTCTATAATTTTGTACTGATAAGTGATAAATATACTTATCCAAAGAGAGGTGCAGTAAAATAGAGCTAAATTGCTGTAATGATGGAAAACTCTTTTCAGTTTGAAGTCTTCATATCAACAGTTAATAGTATGATGACAGAAATATATTTTTGTATGGAAAGTTTGAGAGAGTTCTATTTGGCAATAATATTTAAAAAACCAGTACATTTCAGTAGAAAAGTCCAATCTTAATGTCTTCACATTCATGTTTGACGTATAATAAGTTAACAGTGAAGCAAGTCAGGCTATGAAAGAGTGACATTGTATGTCTCCACTTAACATAAACTAACTGTCCTCACTCTGGTAGATACTGAAAGACTGGAGGACATACAAGCATTAAAAATTGTTATGGACACTAGAGACAAAGTGGAAGGAGAGGATGGGAGGGAAAGAGCATAGGAAAAGAAATTTCAGGAAAAAATAGAGAGGTAACACATTTGTGGGATACAGATATGGTTTAGTATCTGTTGATGAGGATGTATACAGTATTCTCAATTGGGCTGGACTGAGGTGTATATCATGCTGGGTAAAGTAAAGCTCTTTAAAATCTAAATGATGTATAGCTATTGAATATATAAATAATAATAAAGAAAATCATTTTAATTTTTTTTTATCAGTACCTACCTATCATTTTTGTTTTATGTGTACATATATATTATTTTTTCATCTCTTTTTTAAAAGAGAGCTTTTTGCTATAGGGATGGTAGGGAGGGTGTGCTCACTGGAGAGACAGCTAGAGAGACAGAAAATGAGAAGTCACCCCCTGGAGGGATGGTCACACCACAATCCCTTCTCCAATCTCTTCTAGGGATTTTGGGTACTCACGCACACACACCCGGTTTGAGTTTTAAGCTGCAGGGTCTCTTGAACTGTGGTTGGCTATGTCAGAGTCCAGTGATGTAACCAATATGTCATCTGCTGGTCCCAATATATTTTTTTTATAAACTCAATCACTACATATCATTACAGCATGTAAAATGAATTTTCCCGTTATAAATTCACCATGCATTCATCCAGTTAAAGATACTATATCATATGCGTTATTATCAACAGATAATTTTACATTTTTTGTGACCCTTCAATGTTTGGTTTCTTTCTTCCCCTCTTGATTTCTTGTATGAATAAATAGCCCAAAAATAAGACTTTCCCTTTACCTCAGTTGCCACCACTCATTGAAGACCTCTGGATCCAAAAATGTGTATTGATAACTTTTTCCTCTCCATACTTTAAAATATACATCTATAATCTATTTCTTTTTTTATAATTTCTTTGAGGTGAATAAAGATGCTTTATATTGGTTGTTTTCTTAGTGAAAAATAAAAAACATGGTGCGATTTTTCAGGCTAATAGGTCTTGTTGAATCATCTATGATTAGGTTAGGTTGATGCCTAAATATGTAAATGTTATGTAGCCAAATACACTTTTCAGTGAAACAAAATGAAGTGTTTAGTGAAAAGTATATTGTGAATAAGTTAAACAGTGCCCATCCTCAGTGGTGAATTTCTTTTATTGAAATTACATGTACAAATTTATTTCGTTTACCTCCTCAACAGTAGCGAGTGGCCTTAATCCATTTATTTTATATTTGTGGGGACAATTAGCAATGTATTATGCATAAGAAAGTAAAATAACTGTTAAGAGGGACACACAGGGAAGGTAGGGAAATCCTGAAAAGTGTCAAATGAGCAAGATATTTAAAAGTAAAGACTTCATTGTGTAGAAATATTAGTACTAATTTAAATGGGTAAAATGTCATAGAAGTTTTCCTGATTGTGAATATTGCCTTTACATGTCTGTGTGTATGTGTATGTATAGTTTTTAAAAATGTTTAAAAAGCAATAATTATAAGTTATAAGCTTATAAGCACTTCCAAAGCTTTCCTCATGGCCTATGTTGTTCCAACCCTAAAATGTCACACTCTTCCACATTATTCAGTAAGGTCTGGTGGAGCTTGCAAGCACCACTAAATAATCCAGTGCCCCATGCTCCCTCCCAGAATGGAGCAGTATTGACAGTACCCCTTGGGGAACTCTGGAACTGTCTGCTTGGTGATTTGTCACTCCCTCTTTTCTACCTGGTGGGTGGACCATCACTGTTATGGCAGGGTCTCTGCTTTTCTGTGTCTTCCCCTGCTCTTTGATCAGTTAGTTATTTCCAACTCAGACCATTTGTTTTCTCTATATATGTAAGTACAAATATAATTGCATGTGTGTGTATGCATGTGCATGCATGTGTGCATGTGGGTATCACCTCTGTCTCTTTTGACAGTTGTCTATCTCTGGAAAGCTTCTTTTTCTCTCATTTGTAGTAGAAAGATAGTGATGCTGTTTCTGCTGTTCTGTCATGTTTTATGGCACTCTTTAAACTGTGTATATGTGGTCTATATTTAGCAAATGGATTAAAATAGAATTTCCCAACAAAGGAAAGAGAAGTATGAGCTACATGAGATCCCAAATAGAGTCAAGGGACTAATTAGGTTCAGAGGATTTCAGACTTCTGAAGTTGTGTGAATCATCTGTGTTGACTTTTTTTTATGGGTTGAGGGTATTAATCACTTAATTTTAGCTCACCTTTTGGCCAGAGCATATTCACATGCAGGAAAAGTGCATATATTATAAGTGTATGGATGATGAAGTCCGCAAAGTGATCTTGAATGTGCAGGATCCACCCAGACCAAGTGATAAGCGTTGGTTGTATTAGCAGCTGCCATGTGCTCCAGAGTTGGCTGCTCTGCCGTCACCATCACCACAGACGACTGTCCTAACACTGCACCAGTTCAACACATGCTATTTTTTTTTAAGAGAGATTTTTCCTATAGGGTACTTCTTTCTGTTTTTGAGATAATCTATATTGTTTTTTTCTTTAGTGTTCTGTAACACACAATCATATGAATTTATTGAAAAGCTTCCACGGACCTATTTATCAATTTTACTACTGATACACACTTGAGTTTTTTCAGATGTTAAAAATACATTGTTGTGGGGACCAGCAGTTGGTGTAATGGCTATGTTGCTGGACTCCAACGTAGTCGACCGCGGTTCGCGTCCCGGACCCATTGGCTTAAACTCACGCCGAGTGCGTGTGCATGCGTGCCCAAGATCCTGAGAGGAGAATGGAGGAGAAGGGATTGCAGCGTGGCCATCCCCCCTGGGGGGGTGATTTCTCGCTTTCTATCTCTCTGTCTGGCGAGCGCACGCACCCTATAGCAAAAACCTCTCCAAAAAAAAAGAAAAGAAAAAATACATTGTTGGGACCAGCAGTTGGTGTAATGATTATGTTGCTGGACTCCCATGTGGTTGACCGTGGTTCAAGTCCCGGACCCAGTGGCTTAAACTCATGCTGGGTGCATGTGCATGCGTGCCCAAGATCCCAAGAGGAGAATGGAGGACAAGGGATTGTGGCATGACCATCCCCCCGGGGGGTGATTTCTTCTTGCTTTCTGTCTCTGTCTCTCTCTTTCTGGTGAGTGCATACATCAAACAGTTTTCCTAAGTGGCTGTACCAATTAAGACTATCATCAATAGTTTGAGAGTTTCAAATACTTGATATTATTGCTATTCTCCATATTTTCTCTCCTTTTCCCATTATCATGGTTGTATGTTAGTGTTTCCTGGTGGTTTTAATTTGTATTTTCCTAATTAAGGTTGATACACACCTTTTACATGTTAATGGCCATCATCCCTTGGGATGAACTTACCTAAGATTTTTTTTTTTAAAACTATTCAAAAAAAATTGGCTTGGGCTAGTTGGTAGCATGATACTGGACCCAGTGGTTTAAGAAACACATTCTATTCCCCATGGTGGGTGCTTTCTTATTTCGTCTTTCTCTGTCTCTCTGCTGAGCACATGCACTCTTCAGCAAATTAAAAACAACAGCAACAACATAAAAGCAGGTTTATCTGGAGCCTTTTTTTTCGTTTTTAATAGTTTATTCCTTAAAGTGAACCAAAGCCAAAATTCAGTATGACATTTGCAGGGGAGGGTAACAATCATAGAAAAATTGTTCCAATAAAAATATTTATTGATTGATTTATTTAAATAATGTTTATTGAACATCTTCTGTGTCCATACTTTACAGTGGTTAAAGGGTAGTATCTGGCTTAAAGATTTTTCAGTCGAGGGGGTTTTAAGATAAGTAAAGAGACATCAATAATACTTAATGTGAGGTGTTTTGATAGTCAGGAACAAGAAGAGAGTCCCAAGAAATCGTAACCGAGGGCCATAATAAGTTCTGAGTTTAAGAAAAGACTTATTCCAAGAGAAAAAAAGCAGTCAAAACTTAGACATAAAGTAGGAATTAGCCATATGAAAATTAGGGTGGGGAATAGTGTATCAGATAGCGAGAACAACATCCAGATAGTCAAGTCTGAGAGATCAGAATGCCTGTGGAGAAAAGGGATGTGTGGGAAAGCACAGGGTGGTGGTTTAAAAAGTCTTACAGAAGTGGGGGCCATGAAATGACATAGGGATTACATCACTGGACTCCAGGTGACTGCAGTTTGAGTCCTGGACCTGGTAGCTTGAAAATCATGCTGGGTGCGTGTGTGTGCATGCCCAAGATCCCAGGAGGAGAATAGAGAAAAAGGACTGTGGCATGGCCAAACCTCTTCCCCACCCCCCAGGAGTGATTTCTCTCTCTCTGTCTTTCCCTCTCTCTGGTGAGCAATACAACCAAAGGAGAAAAAACCTCTTTAAAAAAATCTTAAAGTGATTATTAATTTATAATATATATATATATATATATATATATCTTGTGTGCCAAACGCTGTGGAAACCACTAAAATGGTAAGGTGGATAAAAGTGGTAATAACAATCATGATACAGGTCGAGCATCCCTAATCTGAAATGCTCTAAAACTGAGTCCTTTTGAGTGTTGTATGATGCCACAGGTAGGAAATTCTACATCTGACCTCATGTGACAAATCTCAGTCAAATGCTGTGATACAAACATATTGTATAAAATTATCTTTAGACTATGTGTTTAAGGTATAGATGAAACATAAATGAATTTTATGTTTAGACCTGGGTCCCATCCCAAGATATTCATTATGTATGCACAAATATTCAGAAATCTGAAAAAAGAAAGTCAAAGCACTTCTGTTTCTGCTCCTTTTTAATAAGGGATACTCAGTTTGTAGTCACCAACATTTATTGCATGCTTTCTGTGTGCGGGCCACTATGCTTTCTATGTGTGGCACACTGTGTTAAGTACTTGAATTATTTCATTTAATTTCCATAGCCAGTTTATGGCATAGCTGGTGTTATTCTTTCTGCGTTCAAGGAAACTGGGTCTTAGATAGGTTAAGTAACTCCTACAGTGTCCTTGTGCTTACTGAATTTAAAACCTAGTAAAGACATTGGAAATCACAGAAAGAATTATGTGTACAAATTTTGATAGCAATTGAGGGTTACAATACCATTAAATAAACACATGGCTTTACATGCGATAACAGTAAGAATTTTAAGATACTGGAAGAGATTATGAGAAGAATAAACATATTCTAGCATTGTTTTAACATTTTATGTGTACGGGTTAGCTGCATGGGCTAGTGGTTAAGGGAACTGGATCCCACATGGCTGACTGCATGGTTTGACTCTTTGACCTGGTGGTTTGGAAAACATGCTAGGTATATGTATATACAAACCCCAGATCCTGAAATGATGGAGAAGTAGAGAAAAAAGGAATTGGAGTGTGACTACAGTGAGAACTTTTACCCTCTCCTTCTGTGTCACTCTCTCATGAGCACAAAATTAAAAGATAATAATAAAATCGTATGTGCATAATACAATACTGTATAGATTCTATATACTAATACTATATATAATTTATTATATATAAATGTACTTCTATTCAATTATGATAATGAAAGGCAACAAATTCTATTTGTTTTAGAGAGATTTTTGCTATAGAGCATGTGTGCTAGCTGGAGAGACAGAGACAGAGAGACAGAAAGCAAGAAATCACTCCCAAGGGAGATTGGCCATGCTGCAATCTCTTTTCCTCCATTTTCCCCTCGAGATTTGGGGCATGCATGCACACACATCTGTTGCGAATTTATTTTTTTTTTTTTTTTGAGATGTTTTCGCTATAGGGCGTGTGCGCTCGCCAGACAGACAGAGAGAGACACAGAGACAGAAAGCGAGAAATCACCCCCCAGGGGGGATGGTCACGCCACAATCCCTTCTCCTCCATTCTCCTCTTGGGATCTTGGGTACGCACGCACACGCGCCCGGTGTGAGTTATAAGCCACCGGGTCCGGGACGCGAACCGCGGTCGACTACATGGGAGTCCAGCGACATAGCCATTACGCTAACTGCTGGTTCCCTGTTACGAATTTTAAGATTCTGGGTCCAGGACTTGAATCATGGTCGACTATGTGAGAGTCCCATGACATAACCATTATACACCATCTGCTAGGCCCAAGGCAGTAAATGATATTAATTAAACGCACAGACTTTGGAGTCAAAATCTTGGGGTTTGTTTTCTGATTACCATTTACTGTCAAATCATGGCAAATTTCTAACCTCATGGTTTTGGAAGAACATTGTCTTAATTCTCTGCTGTATTCATTTCAAAATTCAGTGGTCCTGAGAGGAAAAACATTCATATTTGCCTTTGGTTTTTATCCTGAAAGTTTCAGTCTGCTGAACCCTAACAAAAAAATCATTTGCAGACTGAGACCTTGTGAAGTACATACTTTTTGGCCTGCAGAAAGTTTTCAGATTGTACTGAAGGTACTGAAAATAGAAGGTTATAATTGAAATGTCAGCAAATATAACTTTAACAATTGCAGTCGATGCTCCTGGAATATTAAATATACCTGTTAAATACATTTTTTTTCTTTTCAGTATATAAATTTTAATATGCATTCCATATCTCTCCAGCCATATTTCCTATATCAATAGTCCCCTGTGGCAACTTTATCTTTGAATACAAACTATTCTTGTTCAATATTTGAGTAGCGATAATGGGTTTTAGTCTATAAATAACAGCCTTAGTACCCTAAACTACAGCCAGCATAACTTTACCATTTGCAGGAACTACAGTGCTTTATATATTCCAAATAGCAATTTTAATGTTTTATTCATTACCAGTAAACAAACACAGGGCGCACGAAGGAAGCTGTTTATTACTGTCGGATGGGCAAATCTGTCACTGCGTTAGTGGGGTGCCCTCTATCCACTGGGCTGTCGCGCCTGAACTGCTGAATTACATTGTGGCAGGGCTTTCTAGAGCATCTTAACAGTTCAAGTTATGTTCGAGTCAGCAATATAAATGACCCAGAGCTGACAAGAACCCCAAACTATGGAGGAATCTTTGAGAAATCACATTTTTTAGAGCCAATCGAAGAGGTTCTTCTCCCCTGTGACAGTTACCCAATAGCCTGCTTGTCAAACTTTTCTTGAGAAAAGGAAAATAATTTCAGGTGTTTGACAG
Organism: Tupaia tana; assembly: GCA_026018925.1. Lineage (NCBI taxonomy): Eukaryota > Metazoa > Chordata > Mammalia > Scandentia > Tupaiidae > Tupaia > Tupaia tana. Next base: position 73,480,079 of record JAKSZU010000005.1, on the reverse strand, counting down.
CAGATTTTATTTTGGCTGTCTCGTTTTACATCGAATCACATGGTCATTGGGCTGTATTCATCATAGACTGTTGTTTTAACATTAATTCTCAAAATCTGCAAGGAAAATTGATGCATTAGTAAAAAGTGTCATGTTTTATTATATGAATGTATATTGTTCCTGGCACATCATTGCAAGATTCCATATATATCTGGGGCCTCTCTAATTTGTAATTTTCGTCTCTTCTTCTATATTTTGAATTTGAAGGTCAGAAAAGTATAAGTCATATTATAAATTGGCTATTGCATGGATGGCATTTTATTTTTAGTTTCACTTATTTTTAGTGGAGCAGCTTATGGTCATTCAGCCAGTATTTTAAAAATTAGATTTTTTTTTTTTTTTTTTTTTTTTTTTTTTGGAGAGGTTTTCGCTATAGGGCGCATGCGCTCGCCAGACAGAGAGAGACATAGAGACAGAAAAAGAGAAATCACCCCCTAGGGGGGATGGTCATGCTGCAATCCCTTCTCCTCCATTCTCCTCTCAGGATCCTGGGCACGCATGCACATGTGCCCGGCGTGAATTTTAAGCCACCAAGTCTAAGATGCGAACCGCGGTCGACTACGTGGGAGTCCAGCGACAGCCATTACGCTAACTGCTGGTTCCCTAAAAATTAGATTTCATAAACAGATGTGGATCTTTCTTTTTTTCTTTCTTTTTTTTCTCTCTTTCTTTTTGAGAGATTTTTGCTATAGGGTATGTATGCTTCCTGGAGAGACAGAAAGCTAGAAAATCGCCCTCCAGGGAGATGGCTATGCCACAGCCCATTTTCCATTCTCCTCTCAAGATTTTGGGCACATACACACACGCGTCCGGTGTGAGTTTTAAGCTGCCAGGTCTGGGACTCGAACCATGGTTGACTACATGGAAATACAGCAATGTAATCATTATGTCATCTGCTTGTTCCGAGACACAGATTTCTTATTTCACTTGAATGTAATATAGGGCAACTGTTGTCAGGAGTGGAGTTGCAGTAGTTGTGTGCAGGGAGGACAATCGTTGTCCTGTCCATTTCTGGTCCTATTTTGTCTGGCTACATTCCTCCATTTCAACATTCTGGTTCCAGCTTGGATTGAGATTTATAGCTCCCTAAGTTTTGTTTTGTTTTTGTTTTTGTTTGTTTGTTTGTTTATTTGTTTTTAAATGGCTTCTAGCTGATGTTCTGTGGATAGTTACAGGTATCCTAAGATAGCAATTTCTTTCAGAGGATGATCTGAAAAAAATTTGGAGACACTTTGTTGGCCTTTTGGTGGCTTTATTGCATGGACATCCCCATCCCTTTGTCCCAAGGTTAGAGGTTCAAGGAGTCCTTTTAAATGAGAGCCACTCTTGTGTTTATTACCAAGCTGTGGAGAACTGGCAACTCTTAAGACTTCTGCAGTCCTAGAGAAAACAAATCCAAGTACTCTTTACCAGGCAGATCCTCTTTCTGAGGTCCAACTTTTAAATATGTGAGTGAATCAGTGGTTGTTGTGCACATCTTTGCTTGTGTTGCCTAATAGGAATGGCCCATCCTGGCAGCAGGCTCATTCATAAAGTGTGCCTGATCTGAGCCGAGTAGGAAAGGGAGATTTGGTAGACATCTTGTATTTGAACAGTGTCTTTATACGTAAGCATCACAGAAAAAAAATGGTGATTGGTTAGAGTTATAATATGTGATTTTTTTTTTTTAGTACTTCTAGTATCTGTAAAAGAGATTAAGAGCTGTAGAATTTCTTAAATGTACAATGAATTTTTTTATTGCTTTATACCTTTTGGAGATGATAAACTCTGTTCATCAAATTTGTTTACTTAGAAGAATGTCTGATGAGCAACGTGTTAGGATCGACATTAATGAGTCTCAGAGAATGGATGAAAATGTTATTGTCAGTAGGTTGACATTTAGAAATTTAGGAGAACTGTTTGGTCTGAATTTCCAAATGGCACTGTCGCATAATATACTTGTCTGTGTTGAGTTTAATGATGTATATTGTCTAATGCATTTCCCATCAGCAGTGGAGTGGTTATGTGATAGAGGTTACACTTTATTTTATCAATTTAAATGTAGCTGTTTTTCAGGACTTCACAGTGGGCTCAGGAGTGGCTGTGGGGTTATATTTCTGGTCCTTGGAGACCCTTTCATTTTAATAGGCAATGAGGATTATGGAAAGCTCTTGACACTTCCATTCAGGCATGATTGTGCACGAATGACTGTGCTTTTGTAAGACACATACAACACTTTTGAGATCACTTTGCAGAGTTTTCAAAGAACTGAAGATTGATAATCTGGTGAGATGAAAATCAGGTACCAGTAAGCATCAAGTGCATTCTGTGCAAGTATAGCTCTCCCAGGGGCTCAAGACTGTGCTACATTAACAGTACGGTTACGATACGTTTATGTTCAGATACATTAAATGCTAGATTAAACAAGAAAACCTGCCTTTAGAGAGTGGACAAAATAGACATGTCATTAAGGTCTGTATAAAATGCAATTAAAGACCAGGAAAATTCCCAGCGTGTAGTACAAGGGTTTGAAATATGGGACCTTGAGCAGTATTGTCCACAAGAAATATAACTCAAGCCACTTAAGTAATTTTAAGAGTTCCTTTCCTAATCGTCACATTAGAAAGTAAAAAGACACGGGGGAAATTCATTTTAATACTGTATTTTATTTAAGCCACTGTCTCTAAAATATCACTTTAACATGTAATCAACATAAAATGATTAATGAAATATTTTTAGTCTTTTTTTTTTTAACTGGGTCGTCAGGAAAGTCATGACACAATTTTTTTTTCTTTTTTCTTTTTTTGAAGAGGTTTTTGCTATAGAGCATGTGCGCTTGCCAGACAGACACAGACAGAGAGACAGAAAGCAAGAAATCACACCCCGGGGGGATAGCCATGCTGCAATCCCTTCTCCTCCATTCTCCTCTCGGGATCTTGGGCATGCACAAACACACGCCCGGCGTGAGTTTAAGCCACTGGGTCCGGGACTCGAACCACGGTTGACTACATGGGAGTCCAGTGAAATAGCCATTATGCTAACTGCTGGTCCTGAGGGGTTTTTGCTATAGGGCGCGTTCGCTCGCCAGAAAGACAGAGAGAGAAAGAGAGACAAAGTGAGAAGTCACCCCCTGGGGGGATGGCCATGCCGCAATCTCTTCTCCTCCATTCTCCTCTCGGGGTCTTGGGCACGCATGCACAAGTGCCCAGTATGAGTTTAAGCCACCGGGTCCAGTAGTTGAACCGCGGTCAACTACAGGGGAGTCTAGCAACATAGCCGTTATGCCAACTGCTGGTCCTCATGACACATTTTTGCATAGCAAAATATGCCATGACTTTCCCAACAACCTAATATATGTTTTTCAAAATTGGATGTTTATTTCACTCTTGTAGAACAACTTAAATTGGACCAGCCACGGTTCAGATGATCCAGAGACACGTGTGATGGTGGCTACTGGAGTAACCACTATCTTTGGCCTTCTGCCTCTGCAGTATGTGAGCAGAGCTCTTCATACTTTAATAGCATTTTTTTTTAAGAATTTTTTCTTTAGCTTTATTTCTTTTTCTTTTTTTTTTTTGTTTGTTTTTTTTTTTTTTTTTTTTTTTTTTTTTTTTTTTTTTTTTTTTAATTTGACCAGAGGAGTACAGAATGGGAGAGAGCAGGAGAGTGAGAAAGCAAGCCCCCAGGCCCGGGACTCAAACCATGGTCAATCATGAGGGAATCTAGCACACTTAACCACCATGCCACCTCCTGGCCCCATAACATATTTTTTTGTACTCAGAAATACATGGTTTCAGAAATTGAGAGTTCTCCTTTATTTTCAACTAGACTAAAGATTTAGTTGGAAAGGCAAGGAAGGAGTTTAAATTTTTGTTGATTCAGTGAATGAATGATTAAAGTTTATAGCAAAAGAGATTAAGGCATGGATTTTCTAATAACTAAAGGAATAAAACCAGTGATATTAAAGAGATAATAAAAGGGAGAATGTAGACGTTATTGAAAACCAAACTTTAATCCTGGGATAAATTAAATTTTAAAAAATAAAGGAAGAAAACTTTCTATAAGCCGGAATTGTGGTTGATGGATTGTCAGAGTGATCTTTACATTTCTGGATTTTTTTTTTTTTTTGTATTACTATAAAAAAGTATAAACCGATCATCTGTTGCCACTTTTTTTCTGTAAAAGGAGAGTGTGACATTATGTGCTGTTGGAAATCCGGTTATCTTTAGTAACTACCGTTCCTCTTTCTTAAGTTAGTATAATTTAAGACTATAGTGTACTAGGATACCCAGAGAAATTCATGTGGCTTTTGTTCTAATCTTGTTCGGCACCATGGCTTCTGTAGGCAAGTGGTATCGCTTAGTTCTGTGTTTTACAAACCAATGTTATACTTATCAATAAGAAAAACAGTCCGATAGCTGTTGAACTTTCTATGAGGAGGGTCTTCAAAGAGTTGATAGAAAATGCATATTATGAAAAAACTACGTATGAATGTCGAAATATTTTTGCACCAAAATAAACTAATACTTTAATTCCATTTTCCTAAAGCGGTTTTTGAGGTACCCTTGTATTTCTTGTGAATTGGAGGCAAATATCTTTTCTTCATAAGGTTACCATGCAGACTATAAAAGATACTGTGGGGAACATACTTACCTCACTGCCTGGCACCTACCTGTTCAATAGTTGATATTTTAATGCTGAGATACAATTGTAAATAATATACTCCTTTAAATTATACAAGACAAAGTGAAAGACACATTTCTGAGCATTCCAAGACAATGTGGGAAAGAAATTTACAGTCACAGATAAACGCCCTTATAATCTGATGCTGAATTGAACTGTGCTTAGAGAGGAATCCTTTCTGCTCACCTTCATAATTCTCCAAGGCCATGGAGCACATCTTTTGTCACCTCCAGAGGGTCACTTGAGTCACTGCTATTTCTATAGGCTCAGCTGGGAAACAGCAGAAACATTTTACTCTGTAGTCCCTATTTCTTTTTCTCTAAAAATTTATAAGTGACATAATAGTTTTATCTATTTTATTCCTGCCCTAAGCAGGTTGGGAAATATACGATTGGTTAAATTTCTTAACAAGTGCAGAATTAGAACTCAAACTCAACCAGTATTAATTTATTCTAGTTTGTCACATATGCCTTACAGAACTCTGCATTTTTAAGACGTAGGATTCATAGGATCCATGCTTTTATAAATAGAAGGAGACTTAGAAATGTTTAACCCTGATAAGGAAGTTGAGGCCCAGACAAGTTGAACTTACCAACCGGCACATAATAATTACTGGTAGTAATGCAATGTGATTAAAGAAGAATGGCCAGATTGTTTTCTCCATCTAATTTGACAAGGATCTTACCAGTCAACCAAATAATTTTTAGTGGTCAGCTATAATAACTTAGCATATTTTTAAGAACAACAGAAACCTCAAACAAAACGCATCATTAAAAACTGCTAGTAGGAAATGGCAGAGGGTGAAAATAAGAGGGCAGGGGAATATATATATATATATGAAATATATGTATATGAAATATATATATATGAAACAAGTGGAAAATTATTTGTTGATGATACCATGTATGACTAAGCCACTATACAGTGTATTCTGGATCGGAAACTGCATTTTGTATGCTGTGATGATGTTATTGAATGAATGTAAAATAAATGAATTAATTAAAAAAAAATATAGCTGCTGGTAGGGACCAGCAGGTGGCATAATGGTTATGTTGCTGGACTCCCACATAGTCAACTGCAAGTCAAGTCCTGGACCTGGCTGCTTAAAACTCATGCTGGGCACATGCGCATGCATGCCCAAAATCCCAAGAGGAATAATGGAGGAAAAGGGATTGCGACATGGCCCTCCCTCCTTGGGGGGTGATTTCTTGCTTTCTGTCTCTCTAGTGAGCACATGTACCTCATAGCAAAAAAAGCCTTCAAAAACAAAACAAACAAAACAGAACAAAATCTGCCGATAGGGGGTCAGCTGTGGCCTAGTGGTTAAGGTGACTGGATCCCACATGATTGATGTACAGTTCGAGTTCCAGACCTGGCGACTTGAAATACATGCTGGGTGTGCACACATGCCCTATTTCCTGAAAAGGGAGAAATGCAGGACAAGGGATTATAGTGATTGTCTTCTTTGGAAGAGTGTTTCCTCACTTTCCAACTGTGTGACTTTCTCTCTCTGTCTCTCTGGCTAGTATTCATACCCTCTAGTAGATTTTTTTTAAAAAGGAGAGAAAAAGGTTCCAGGGACTAGATGGAACCTCCTCTGTTCATCTCTTGGCTTTACAGACTGAAGTAAGAAACTGGAAAATGGATTTTATTTAAGGGAGAAATAGTGACTTCAGTTTTGGATTTTTGAAAATGAGACTATCTCCCCCACTACAGGGGAAGCCTTTTTTTTTGGGGGGGGGGGGTGTTGCTATAGGGCATGTGCACTTGCCAGAAAGACAGAGACAGACAGAAAATGAGAAATCACCCCCCGAGGGGATGGCCACGCCGCAATCCCTTCTCCTCCATTCTCCTCCCGGGATCTTGGGCACATACACACAAGTGCCTGGTGTGAATTTAAACCACCAGCTCTGGGACTTGAACCATGGTTGGCTACATAGGAGTCCAGTGACACAGCCATTATGCCAACTGCTCATCCCATGGGAAGCCATTTTTATGTAGCGGAGCAGTCTTGACTGTAAATGACTGTGTCTATCACACTTCTAGACAAGTGGTAAGATGATAAATGTGTTATGGATGACTTAATGCTATCTATGTAAGAAAAAAATAGAGAGAATTAGGTGAGAAATCATACCTAGAGATGTCCAATTTGGTAGTTTCTTGTGGAGATAATAGTTGAGACTCTGGTAGTCGATAGTTGAATTCCCCAAGATATCAAAACAGAAAGAAAGCACATCTTGAAATGACAGAAGGTCTTGAAGATGCCCCTTTGCAGGGAGGTAACTTCTTCAAAAGATATCTAATGGTAATGGTTAGTGAGAATGAAGGTAAGGATCAGAGAAGTCACTGTAAAAAGGAGGAAAATCTTCCAGGTGCAAATTATCTGCAATAGCAAGTATACACCAGTGATTAAAGAGATCAAGAGGGTGAAAGGATAAAAATAGAGTTAAAAAGTTGTGATTATATGTCTGAGGAAGGACATAAATTGTTTGTAACCTCAGGCGGTAGAAGAACTAGCCAAAAGTTAGTAGGGATGTGGTGATTATCTGAATGTTTTTATGTCAGGGAAGAGAAGACTTTTGTACTGGAGAGTACAGAATGAGAACCCAGATATGGTGGGAGTTCTTGGCACAGGCCCTGAGCCAAATACAAAGCCTGTAAAAAGAGTAGCTGAGTGGGACTCTATGTCATCAAGTGTTTTATGAATCTGAAGGTTGGAGCATGTTGGAATTTGGTGCTTTTAAGTAAAACTATGGAAGTTAGCAACCAGTAAATTCTGTGATGAAGGAAATGGGCACGTTTTTGGATGAAGATTGCTGTCTATAAAGATCTTCAAATAATTAAGGTGAAATGCCCCTAATCTGAAAATCCCAATCCAAAAATTGTTCTAATATTTGGAAAATGCTGCAAAATCTGATGCTGTCTTGTGCCAACGTGACCTCTTCTCACAGGTCACAGTCAAAATTCCACAACATGAAAAAAGTGTATAAACCTACCCTTTCAGAATATGAAGGTATTTGAAACATAAAGGAGTTTCATGTGTAGACTTGGGCCTCATCCCCAAGTTGTCTGGTTATGTGTATCCAAGTACTTCGAAACCTGAATAAAATCTGAAATCTAAAACAATTCCGGCCCCAAGCGTTGGGATTCTCAGCCTTGCCATGTCTTCCTCTTCTGTGGCATGCGTTTTTCTATGTCTTGTTAAGTTGAAGTTGAACAACAGATTCATGGCCTACTTTTTTGCTCTATTCGTAATTCCTACCAGGTTGTCATCTATTTGTTCTCCTAAATTGGAATGTGGTTTGTTTCATCTTCCATACCCTGGCTTTTTGTATAGACGTGTGTGCAAAACCACATACCTCATCCCCAGTGTTCCCAGAATTATCAGTGCTTTCTCAAAATGTGCAACATACCACCAACCTTTCTGAGCCTTAAAATGTATGCTATATCAGGTCTTTTTTCTTCTTTGAACTAGTGATAGGGATGTTATTGTATAAATGACAGAATTAATGAGTAAATCTGATTAGAGATTTTATAGGTCTTTTCTATTTCTTTATTAAATTTTTTACATTTTAATGCCATTTTAGAAAGTCTACTCTTTGCAAGCATGGATTCTTTCCATTTGGCTTTTTTCTTTTCTTTTTTTTTTTTTTTTTTTTTTTTGAGATGCAAATCTTTATTACTGAGTTAATTTACTGAGATTGTTTAGTATTAGGTTCATGTTAGTACCTTCAGAATCAGGAAAGAGTGTAATAAAATTTAGTTTCACTTAACTTGCCAAAAAGTGCATGCATTCTCAGTAGAGTGGCAGAGAGAGAAAGAGAGAGAGAGGGAGGGAGAGAGAGACAGACAGACACACACAGACAGAAAACAAGTGAGAAAGCACTTCCCAGGAAGGATAGCCATGGTGCAGTCCCTTCCCCTCTGTTCTCTTGGGATTTGAAGCATGCGTGCACATGTGCCTGGCTTGTTTCTCAATCTGCTGAGTCCTGGACTTGAACCAGGGAGTAGGCCATGTAGGATCCAGCTACCTCAACGACCTTGCCACTGGTTGGCTCTGGAGTGTGTGTGTGTGTTTCCTTTTTTTAAGGTAAATTTACTTATGTAACTTACTTCTTCTTCATGTTTTTTTCCTTTGGTCAGGTTTTTCTTTCCCCAACACTTGGCCATGTGTGTCTACACATGGGTCTGTACTACCTGTGAGCATATTTTCATTTACTTATACTTAATAATAAACATTTTGAAATCTTTATGATCACAGACGTCAGATATATCAAGAATTAGATGGCACATTCATGAAAAAGTCTTAAGTTACATTTCCATAGAATTATCTTTTTATTTCTTCTAAAAAAGAATTATTTATTATTATTATTTTTAAATTTGCCATAGCTCACATGCACTCACTAGATAGGGAGGGAGGGAGAGAGAGACAGAGAGAAAGAAAAAAAAGAAAGAGCAAAAGCAAATTGGCCCTGTGGGAGTCTAGCACCTTAATCACCACGCCACCTGCTGGCCCCAGAATTACCTTTAAATTATATTAGGTTGTTGAGAAAGTTGCGACATAATTTTCTATATAAAAATGTGCTATGACTTTCCCATCGACCCAATATCTTAGTGTTCCCTGTTTAGCCCATGTAATATAAATTCTTTTGCTTTGAAATGCAAATATGCACCTAGGACACTGGAAATTAGACTTGCAGAATTGTTTTTGTGGTTTAAGCAAACTGTTTCTTCTCTCCATATCACAGATTCTTTTCTAGATTAGGATCCCTTCTTTGGTAGTGTAGGCTGGCTGGAGTAAATAGGTTAATTCATAAGATACTCATTTGTTACACGTATCTACGTGTGTGCGGTTCTCGAACTCAGACTCCATTCTCACTGATCCCATATATATCCTGTTTCCCTGAAATGTCTTTTACCCATTTCTCAAGACTGAGCTTTGTGTCTTCTCCTCCACGCAGCCTCTCTGGGGTCCTTTGTTTCCCTTTATACTCTGTTTTCTTCTTTAGAGGTTCACAGATATTAAGGTTGGTGTCTTGGTATGTTTTAAAAAATATTGTTTTATCATAGTTACTTTCACTGTAAAAGACAGAAATTAATCCTAGTTAGCTGGAACAACTCTACCTTGTACATAAATTTAATTAAATAATATAGAAAAGCACTTAATAGTAAACATTCCAAAAATGGTAGTTAGTATAATTACATTTAGCTCAACTTTATTGACTGAGCCTCTTGAAGTTTAATACCACAGCTTATCATTTTTTTATGTCCTCAGTTCCTGGTATCTAGGCAATTCATGGATGAATTCATAACAGAAAATATTCACCGTGTAATATATATCACTGTTATATTGGGTCGCTGGGAAAGTTATGACGTATTTTTCTGTTTTTCTATGCAAAAGTGCATCGTGCCTTTTCCAACAACCCAATAAATGAATGACTTTCATCACCTGCTAACCATTGCTGGGAGTCTGAGTTGATCTGCTCAAATGCCAGTATTTTTAATTTTTTTTTTTTTGGGAGAGATTTTCGCTATAGGGCGCGTGTGCTCGCCAGACAGAGACATAGAGACAGAAACCGAGAAATCACCCGCCAGGGGGGATGGTCACACCGCAGTCCCTTCTCCTCCATTCTCCTCTCAGGATCTTGGGCATGCACGCACATGCACCTGGCGTGAGTTTTAAGCCTCTAAGTCTGGGATGCAAACCGCGGTTGACTATGTGGGAGTCCAGCGACATAGCCATTACGCTAACTGCTGGTTCCAGTATTTTTACTTTTTTAAGAGGATCTTTTTTACTCTTGAAAACAGGGGACTCAACATAGTAAATCATTTTTCATTTGCAACAAAATCTTTTGATTTTCTGGTATTTAGTTATGAAAGAAACATATGGTCGAGCAGTCCATTTGATAGTCTGCTCATTTGCTTGTGGAGGAGAAATGCTAATTGATTATGTATTTATTGTGACAGCTGTATGTTAGATACCAGATGATGGGCAACATAGAGCGCAAAGGATGATGTCTGCATGCACGAACTGGATGGATGAGTGCAGCCAGTCAAAAGTCCTGTTTCAGAAAGGCCTTAGCAACCCCTATGATATTCATGAAAGATATCAAATATCTTTCTATTTCTTGTTTCTATGTCACTATGTCTAAATGTCGGCCAAAGAAATCTGTTCAGTTCTTCAACCCAACGTTCAAATTATGTTGAAGTCTACCTTTGTTTCAACGTCATTGTGTTCTGATGTGTGACAGAATTGAACGTCAAAGTACCCTAAAACATGTCATTGTATATTTTCCAATGATTGCAAAATACTTTGAGAATACAGATTGTATTGAAATGTCAGCCATAATTAAGCATGTGCCATTTGTCTCTCTGCTCAGGTTTTACAATGTGATGGAATGTTTTTCCTACAATTTAATAAATATTTGTTTTATTTCACATGGATTAATTCAAAAGGGGATAAGAGCAACATATTTCAATCAACTATTGTTGTGATGGACTAGAAAATAAGTGCATTCCTCATGCAGACTGTTCTCTATGCATTCGAATGGGATTTATCTTGCTTAGTGTTGGCAAGCTAAGCATGCAAGGCAACAATTAATAGGAAAGCCAAATATGTATACTGCATACTAAATAAAGCAACTTATTTTTGTTGAATATTTCATAGATCTTTACCATTTTTAACCCTTCTCCCCACAACATACCTAGCTGTGTTTAGACCACACCATTGAAGTGAAGTAATTGGGAAATTCTTAGTCTGTGTGAAATGCGCATCTCAATTGGTATCAGGTATGCTTGTGTAATCATTTTATTTTCAGTTGCTTTCAAAATGGTAAATTTGCTTTTCATAAACCAAACAACCACATATCAATCAGGCACAACACTAGGAAATGAACTGCAGATTAATTCGTAACTGGTACCACCCTGTTCTTCCCGCCCTCCCAGAAACCTTTTAAAAACCTCAGAGATTTTGACATCTTTAGTGGAATGGTTAAGAATAAATCCTTACAGAAGTAAGAGAAAGGATGCCAGTGGCCTTCATTTGGCCATCAAACTTCTGTGTGGCCAGGTTGCTTTTGGCAAGCTGTAGTCGTTCACGCGGTTGAACTTACATACTTGTGTGCAAGAACAAATGGCACACGCTTAACATTTGTTACGGTAAATCACAGAAATTAGACATGCAAAGACAAGATTTAATCATCTTGTCTATCCTTTGCAATACAAATCAGATTTTGACTAGGTAGTCCTGATAAAATGGCAATTATGCTTGAATCTGAGCATAGCATAAATTACTTACTCAAGTACAATATATGTAAAAGAAATGCTTAATTCATTTGCTATGGTTACTTTCTCTTAAAGGTTTATTTGTTCTCTAAGTGCATGGACTGACGGGGTGTAATGGAATAGAAGCTGAAAACAGATTAAAAGAGTAATTACACATCAGTGTGCTTTTTGCCTTGCCTCCTCCCTCTGAAAATGGGCTGTGCATTCAGTAAACTCTGTTCTCAAAGGAACATTAAAGCTTCAGGGCATACCTTACTCCAAGTGGAGTCTTAATTTCTTTTTTTTTCTCTTTCTGTATTATTTTCTGTTTTTATTAGTAGTGAAGAATTACTAGGTAGAAGCGTAATTTCAGGGAAACCAAAACTGGAAATTGGAAGAATTCTATAAATAAAGAAATTTCCATTGACCTATATGCAGCTAACAGAATTTCAAGGTGGATCCTGATTAAATATGGGTTACTAGTGACCATTAAATTCTCGTTCTTCTATTTCTATTACCAAGCACACCTGTGAATTCTCTTAATGGATGGATTAAAAGATCCTAGAGTAAAGACCTTGTTTTTTGTCTTATCCCTGGGACCTTCTTATATCAAACACACCATCATGGTTGAGGGGAAATGTAACTTTGTCTAGGGTCATAGCTTGCTCTTAGTTAATAGAAAAATTTGTGAAAAGAGGAGAGTTGACCACTTCATTAATGTAATGTGTAACAGATATCCTGTCATATACTTTATATACATCCTGTTTTTCACCATTACTACTAAAATAAGGCACGGTGGAATTTAACAAATGAGGGAAAAGGAGAGGACATCTAAAAGGTGAACAGGTTGCCCCAAGTCCCATTACCCCCAAGTATTAAGGCTGATGTTATTTTGTGTGACTTTACACCTAGACCTTTTCCATGATGACACGTGTTCTTTCTGTATCGAGTGGAGCACACAGTTCATTCATGTGAGAGCCTGAGATTCTGGGTTTAGCAGAGTTCCTGAAGCTGCTCTGTTGTCACCTGGATTACTTGATGAGTCAAAGTTCAGGGGGATGGAATGTTGTGCCTCGTTGTTTGTATGGAGGAAGAGATCTAATGTTAGAAAGAAGGTGTGTAATAATAGAGTATGTACAGGAAATTATTCCCTTTGAAATTTTTTTGTGCTTTTCTTTTTTTTAATTCTTCGTTATTTTACTGTGATGGCTTTGTATTATTAAATTTAATGGAAATTGGATTATTTATTATGAGAATAATGCTTTCTCTGTGGACTCGAACTGATGACTGTTATCACTGTTTAATTTTTAATCCTGATTCATTGAAGTGATATCTTCTTTCTTGTACACTTTACCCAGGCTGTAGAATACGTGTGCCCCAAAATGGAAAATAAAGTCCTCTCCTATTGTAAAGGTATTGGTATTCTTTTTTTCTTTTTTCTGGGAGAGGTTTTTTGCTATAGAGTGCATGCACTCGCCAGAAAGAGAGACAGAGAGACAGAAAAAGAGAAATCACCCCCCAGGGGGAATGTCTATGCCACAATCTCTTCTCCTCCTTTCTCCTCTCAGGATCATTGGCACACATGCACACGCGCCCGGCGTGAGTTAAAGCCACCAGGTTCAGGACTCGAACCACCGTCAGCTACATGGGAGTCCAGCGACATAGCCATTATGCTAACTGCTGGTCCCAAGTTTTATGTATTTATTTCCTCCATGAGAAACAGAAAGAAAAAGACACACACACACTCACACTCATTCACACACACAGGCACCATAACAGGGTCTTTATGCCACAGTCTCCTCCCAGCCTCAGCCACGTAGGTCGCGAGCTGAGTGACATGCACCAGGTGTGTATGAGGAGACCTCAGGACACGAACCTGTTACTTCTCACATGGCCTCAGCATTGCAGAGTGTTGTGTTATCACTGCACCGTTGTGGCTGGCCAGCATCTCTGTTCTTAAGGACATGATTTGTTGACTATCTACAGCTTATCTTAAAAAAATATATAAACATTAGTTTGCTTTCTGTAAAGAATAATGTGTGTCAGTGGCAATCCATACGTCTTTTCTGGGAAGTAAAATGTGTCATGCTGTACAAGTTCAGAGGAGATACAGTAGGTGTCACATGTCGCCTAGCAACAAGCATTCTGCTTTGTGTCTTTAGCGACTCTTTTCAGTTTAAGTCAAAATAGCTATGAAACTGTAGCACTTAAATGTGCATTTATCTCCAGAAATATTTAGATTAACCTTCTGAGAGTTTTAGTTTCCAGGATAACTCATTGCAGTGAGACATAAATAATTAAAAAAGGAAAGAAAAGAGAAGCAACTTAACATGGTGGAAATCATGATATGTAGAAGAAAGCGAACTTGGGCCTGTTACATAATATCTCAGATGTACACGCAAGAGCCTGCCTGGGGAGTTTCCTAATTGGCGTTAAAAGTTGTGGTAACTAAATTGAATATGTATATAAACCTTTATTACTCTTTTTTTTTTTCTTTTTAAATCAGTACTGGAAAACACAAGATCACAACTAATGAAGCAGTGATTTGTAAACCTGGATCTAGGAGACAGAATTCCAAATGAGATTGCTGTTCGAGCATCAGAATTCAATTTACTTGAAACAGAGCAGCTAAATCACCTTCAGGAGAGTAGAATACCCTGACTAGTCAGATGTCTATAAACACACTTAAAACATGTTTCTTTGTCTCTATCTAAAGATACATAAAGGGATTCCCAGAGGAACTAGCAACAAGTGTATTTATGGGTCTTGAAGTACTTAGAATATATTAAATAGTAACCTTTAAAGACTGAGAACATAAAAGATCATGTAAGATGTGATGAAGAGTGAGGGGACCAGCAGTTAGCGTAATGGCTATGTCGCTGGACTCCCACGTAGTTGACCGCGGTTCGAGTCCCAGACCCGGTGGCTTGAACTCGCGCCGGGCGCGTGTGCATGCATGCCCAAGATCCTGAGAGGAGAATGGAGAAGAAGGGATTGTGGCGTGGCCATCCCCCCTGGGGGGTGATTTCTCGCTTTCTGTCTCTCTGTCTCTCTCTGTCTGGCGAGCCCACGCGCCCTATAGCAAAAAAAAAAAAAAAAAAAAAAAAGAAAAGAAAAGATGTGATGAAGAGTGAGCAGCCTGATACCTAGAATACTGTAATGCCTGTACTCTGAGGTAATTATTCCAAAGTAACCTTTTATTTGTTAATGTGGACAGTATTCACTTTGATTATGGCCAAGGTCATTTCTATTGTCTACTGTGTATTGTCTTTGAATTCTAAAGAAAGCTGGTAATCATTTGTGGAAATTTTAATAGCAAACCAAAAAAAAAAAAAAAAAAAGAGAGAGAGAGAAAGTAAAGAATTTAGAAAATCATTATCTAATTGCTTGCAACCCACCAAACAGACATAAAATTTTAATTTCTCTGGTGCCCTCTAAATCTTGAATATTTAGCAGTGGTTCTGGGCAGTAATATTTTCGTTTGAAAGTCAATCTAAAAGTATTGTCCAAAAGGTTATACTTTGTATCTTCTCTTATTTCTTATGTTCTCGTATTAAACTGAGTGACTTGCTTTTCTTCACCCAGCGATAATTGAGAATCAATTTTAAAACCAGAAAAGTGAGTACTGAAAGTATGTGTGATGAGTCTTTTAATGAGGACCTTGTCCTTTAAAACTTCTGTGCTTTGGGAAGATTTAGGGAATAATTTCAGAAACCTATTTGGCAGGGCTAAGTAGATTTAATTCAAAAATTGATGAGTTATTAACTGTTATTGGAAATCTGCCATTTTCTGATTTTATATCATGGCTTGATTTTGATGGGGATCTGGGGAACAACCCAAAAGCCCCTTAGCATGAATAAAATTAGAATTCATCTATTCTGTCATGAGGTCTCCATTTTGGGACATCCCACCCCCCCATATCTAGCTCATTGACTAAAGAATGATAATTCTTAAATATATGACATTTAAGATTTTGCAGATTGCTGTGTAGACACTACTTCAGTCAGGGCAGGCAGGTTATACAGAGGAGGTATTATTTATTTTGCTCTTGTGGAGAAGAAAATTGGACTTCACAGAGATTAAATGAGTTGTTTAAAATCTCATAGCCAGTCCATGATGAATAGAATTGCTGTTCCTGAGGCCTACGGAGGACAGGTCTTCCCAACTCGGAACTGGGTCTTCATTCTTTTAACTTGCTGCTTTAAGTATGGATTGGGACTAAGAGTGAGAGAAGATCTCAGACATATTCAGAGAAGCTTGAATTGGATGGAAAGGAAACTTTCAAACATATAGAAGTATACATTCAAAGTGTAGGTGCTTGTGAAAGAAGGCGGAAGGGTAAACTACAGAGATGTGTCCTAAAAGTGAGGCAGGGATTTCATAAGGACTTGATAATGCTTAGCTTGTGACCTCAGGTATACTATTTTTTTTTTTTTTTTTTTTTTTGGAGAGGTTTTCGCTATAGGGCTTGTTCGCTCGCCAGCCAGACAGAGAGAGACAGAGAGACAGAAAGCGAGAAATCACCCCCCAGGGGGGATGGTCACGCCACAATCCCTTCTCTTCCATTCTCTTCTCGGGATCTTGGGCACGCACGCACACGCGCCCGGCGTGAGTTTTAAGCCACCAGGTCCGGGACGTGAACCACGGTCGACTACGTGGGAGTCCAGCGACATAGTCATTACGCTAACTGCTGGTTCCCACCTCAGGTATA
This sequence comes from Tupaia tana, assembly GCA_026018925.1. Taxonomy (NCBI): domain Eukaryota; kingdom Metazoa; phylum Chordata; class Mammalia; order Scandentia; family Tupaiidae; genus Tupaia; species Tupaia tana. The sequence continues at coordinate 73,463,404 of JAKSZU010000005.1, read as the reverse complement.
CTATTTACTTTTAATCAGTTATATTGGTATTCGTATTTTTTCTGTGTAAAAATGCGTCATGACTTTTCCAGCAACCTAGTACAATAGTTAAGGGTATTTCTGTGCTGAACTCACAGAACTATTTTCAGAACAAATGATAGTATAGGATATTTTGTAAATTTCAAAATGCTGTAGCAGTGTTCGCTATTGTATCATGTGTAGTTCATACAATGTCAGCTTTATTTCAGCCTTGCAGACTGTACCTAAAAATACAAGTTATATTATTAAAACCAAAGTTGCTTGTAGGAAATAACCACCTAATTGATGTAAAGGGTAATTTTCTTTATTTGCCCCCCCCCTTTGCATTTCTCATTTGTTTTCTTTAGTTATTCCTTTGACAAATACTGGTCTCCTGAAACTTGCTAGGCCTTCTGCTTTGTGTATTGAGAAGCAGAGAAGAAAATGGCGCTGTTGTAGCCCGCCCTTCCCTTGGCGGGGAATATAAATGGCCAAGTACAGCTAAGTAATCGCAGAGGCTGAGGAGTGAGTGGTGGTTTGAATCTGTGCAGAGCTTCCTCCGCCAGACCCTGCCCCAGTCTTGATGCCAGTCTATATCTGCCCCACCCCCTGGAGGGGCATCCTTCTCGTTGTACAAAGACGTCATACAGACTTGCTGAGACTTTGATGCATGCAAGATTTACATGGGGGAAGGCGGCAGCTGGTGGCATGGAGGTTAAGGTGCTGGATCTCACATTGCTGACCGCACAGTTCAAGTCCCAGGCCCGCTGGCTTGAAGTGTGTGCCCAGGATCCTAAGAGCAGAATAGAAGAGAAGGGATCGTGACATGGCCATCCCCCTTGGGGGCTGATTTCTCATTTTCCCTCTATCTCTATCTGGCAAGCACACATACACTACAGCAAAAACTTTTTAAAAAATGGGCAGGATTTACATAGAAGATGGAAGGGGGCAAATCGGTGGCATGGTGGATGAAGTGCTTGATTCCCACATGGCCAACCATAGTTTGAGTCCTGGACCCAGCAGTTTGGAAATCACCATGCTGGGCATGATGATATTGTAGGATTATAGTATAGCCATTCATCCCGGGGTTGGGGGGAAGGATTTCCCACTTTCCTCTATCTGGTGAGCCCATGAGTATTACAGCAAGAAAATCTTCAAAAAAAAAAAATTACATGGGAGGATGTTTAAGTGTCATTAGTAATAAAATTCATAAATTATTAGTCAGAAATTGAGGAGTAAATAATGATGTAACTTCTACAGTGGAATATTAAGAATTTTGGATTAAGCATTAACAGCTTTAATCCCATGAGAAAATGCTCATGGTACATTAAAATTTGAAAATAATGACAGAAGCACATTTGAAATGTAGTGAGCCAGGGTTTAAGATTAAAGCCTGTGTTGAAGGGCCATGTACATTCTGCTATGGAGCTGGACTGATTGGGCTAGAGATATTTTAAAGACTAGAAAGAACGAGATTTGTTCGAGGAGAACACGGTGTCAAATGACTTTTTAAGCCTTTCAAAAGATACATCATGGTTTCATAATATAAAATACAAAAATTATACTCTGAATTTCAAGAGAGTATCTCTAGCCTGCTACTATAATATTGCATTGCTTTTTAGGTATAACTTTTTTTAGTACTAGTAAATGCTGTAGTATATGTGTTTTGAGACATAAAAGGGAGAGAAACACATTTAAAACTGGCATAAAAATAAAGGCTGGCTTGCAACAGAGGCCGAGTCCCTGGAACTTGTGAACCCTGCTATGTCATGTAGGTCTGCAAGTGAGCGAGCTGCCTTCCCGTTCCTGTGTGTGGAAGTACAGACGTGGGACACCAGGCTCAGTGTTATGGCACCTGGGCTTTGGCACAGAATGGGTCTTCCTTCTTCCAGGGTGTGTCCGCTCTTCAGTGTAATTCCCTATGAGAAAAAAGTCAACTGTGCCTCACAAGCTGGCTCAACTGAGTGCCAAAAACAATTTGCCTCACGAAATGGAAATTCTGAAGCCAGTTACATAATCCTGTGAGAGAATAAATAGGAAGATTTTCAAGGCATATCCAAATAGGGCAAATGGTCGATTGTGATCTGAACTTTCCCATCCGGTAATATTTATCTGGGGAGATCCAATTAGCCTCATAGATTTGGGGCCTTTTCTAAACTGCAGGACTATTTACTTAATTTTTAAGAAGTGACATCTATTAATTTTAGGAAGTTCCTTGTACATGAAGCCACCAAAATTTATTTCTGTAAATCATTCTGCACATTTGTATAAAATATAGAGAATAAAATGACCATTTTCTCAACAAACATTACTTAAAAGTCTCCTAGCTGTGGGGCCAGCAGGTGGCATGATAGTTAAGGCCTGGACTCACAGAAGGCGAACTGTGGTTTGAGTTCTGGACCTGGCAGTTTGAAACTCATGCTGGAGTGTGTGTGTGTGTGTGTGTGTGTGTGTGTGTTCGTGTGTGTGTGTGTGTTTGTGTGTGCGCACATGTGTGCATGCACACCCAAAATCCCAGGAGGAGAATGGAGGAAAAAGGATTGCACCCTGGAGAGTGGTTTTTACTTTTCCTCTCACTGTCTCCTTAAAAAATAAATAAATAAATAAATAAAATAAAAAACCTCCTAGTTACTAAAAATAATGGAGTAAAAGGGCTCCAGTTGGAGTGTTGGCCACTTTTCTTTCATATACTGAGTTTGCTTATGAATCAATTTTTGCTGTTTTATCCTCAGCCTTCTCTCGCTGTTGTATTCCTCTCTATCCTTCCCTCCTTTCTCTTCCCCTAACTCATCTTTGTCCAGGTCACTATTGTCTGTGCCCAGGATCTTCTCATATGTCATAGCTGGTGTTCCTCCTTCTCCCCTCTCATGTCTCCATTTTGTCCTTTCAGTGACTGTTAAAGGACAGGCAAAAAAACAACTGAGAAACAAAGATATTCCCAGCCATGATTTGTTATCATGTCACTCTACTAATCAAGAGATTTAAGAATTGTCTATTAAGATATGTTTTTTTCTTTTCCTCCCAATACAAGAATATTATCAACTATCATCTGTAGAATTTTATTTTCTCACGTTTATTTCTGTGTGCTTTTCTTGCAGGATCAATGTGACCCTAACACAAATGGATGAATGAATATACATATGAAGAGGAAAACAATAAAGGTTGGTTAGTCAAACTGTAATTACATTGAAAATACTACTGCTTTGAGCATTATTTTCGGGCATCGGTTCTCGGGAGAGCACTTCATTGTCTGAATATGAGACGGAGGTCAGTACTGCTTAAACACACGTTCCTATCTGTAAAGTGTAATTTCTGCCTTTTTAACCCCTTCATTACAAAGGAACTCATAAGGAAGCAACCCCCTCTGGTGCAAGTCTCATTATCCTTCTTTTCTAGAATCTAAACTGGTATTTTAAGAAGCAACTGTCTGATGAGTGTTAAAAAGAGGAGAGTGATGCAACTGATCACTGGGACGAGGAACAAACAAATATAAAAGCAAAGAAGCAGATTTTGTTTAATCTGTGTCAGCTCCTACAAGCGTAATCTTGACACTGATGCTTTCTGGTGCATGACTGCTCTCAGATGCAGTCCTCTTTGCCCCCAAGTCTGTGCTTTTCAAAGAGAAGTGGGGTCATCACAATGGCTGTAACTTTGGTTTTTCCCAGACAAGTATGGTAGAAATTGTAGGAGGAGGGGGATTGAATTCCAACAGTAATTAAATGCTGGGCAGAACTTTGTATTAGTCAAGCTTTTCTTGTACTACCTACAGGTTATCATATAAACATTGAAAGTATTACTAAGAAAATTACAATATGTCAAACCATCTCCTTTTCACAAGGAAAACTTTGACACTGAATTGCTTTGAAACAGAGACATGTTCCTTCTAACTCATCATGTAACTGTGTAACATGTTAAGTTTTATATTTTCTATCCCTATTAATCTTGCACACTTTCAAATAAATGCAGGCCATGCCTGCATTGAGAGTGCTAGCCCACTCTCACAGTTATTTACAAATGGTTTTCTAGGTTGTATCTACCACTTAAAATTGGGCTATTCCATTCTCATCATTAAAATGGCTCATTTCTAGTATTTGTGTCTGCAAAAGTTTTCAGACTTCAAGAAGGCGTACAGATTCAGGAATGGCACAGGGGGCACTTCTGAGGGTATCATATTCTTTTCCATGACCTCAGAATTACCTGTGCGTTTGCTATGTGTGGTTGATGTACTGTATACTTCGTTGACTGTGGACCGTTGTTGTGTTAGTAAACTGGCTGTGTGAGAAGAAGTGAGGGAAGACCTGATTTGTAGTGTTTGACAATTCTTGTGGTGTAAATACTCCCACTCTGGCTGGTTTTAATGGTTTATCAGATGGCTTGCAATATTCCTTAAAATGTAACAATTGGCACTCCAGAGCTGGGTATGAGTTAGCTCTAGCACGCCATTGATAATTCCATTTATATAGTCAAGTTTAAAAAATTTTTTGAAAAAAAAAATGTACTCTTCAACACCTTGGGGGGAGCATAGGTAATAAATCTAAATATTCTTTCTTCATCTTTATGTAAACATGGAAATATTTTTCTTATTATGTAAACTATATTTATCCCTTTCTTATGTACGATGCTGATATACTGTTGCTTTTTGTTTTTGTTTGTCATTAAATGTATATGTTTGAAAAGATCAAGGTTAGCTTTGCCAGTTTATAAATTTTGGCCGTGTCATTTTTCTGTAACTAATTTTATCGTGACAACCAAAGGTGGTGGCAAAGAGAATCATTGTATTCCTACTTACCCTAAAGATAAACTGGACATATTTTCATGATTGACTGTAATATCTAATATGTGATTCATTCTACAGTGCTAGTGCCTTTATTCACATAATTCATGAGTTCAGAAGTCTTTCAAGAGGAAAGAGCAGTATCTTACTTAATATGCTTATTTCATGAATTGTTTTTTCTCTTTGCTGTTTTTTTTTTCCATAATTTCATTCATGGTTTCCGTTTTCAATGCATTAGAACCGAGATCACATTGATGCTTGTGTTTTTAAATATGCCTGAATCAAGTGCAAGGAGTTTTAACAAAGACTGTTGGAGAAAACTGCAGAGTTAGAAAATGTATCTTATCTATAGTCCAAATACATTGACAAGGTCGATATCAAGATGAAAATTCTAAAATGTCAGTATGGAAGCCACATTACCACTGTCTACATAATTGAAAAGAGATTCAAATATGGCTTTTAAAACTGTTTTCCTCATCTCTGGCTTTCCAGTGGTGATAAAAATCTTGTCGAGAGCCACAGAATATCATGCTGCGCCTTTCTGCCTAGGCTCTAAAATTTAAATAGCCTACTTGGGATTTATAAAATTTTTATTGGGTCCATAGGAGTCTTACTTCCAGGAGCAGACTTCATCTGCCCTTTCCTTACAAAAGAATATCTGCATTTTCCTTTACTTGGTGTTTAAGTTCTTCCTTTGCCCAATTTCATTACAGTTGCATTTGTGCCTTTACCATCTGCCATTAGAAAACATCAAATGTATTCTAAAAAGGTCCCAGTCATCCGTGATTTCCTGCTCACATATATCAGCATAAAATCTGGTGGCTTTTCTCTTTAATGTAGTTCGGCAGTTGCTCTCGCTGTGAATATGGTGACTTGTAGTGGCTCTGGCTCTTTCTTTGCTTTCTTCCCCAACTGTTTCAGTATGTGCCTCCCAGCAGCTGGTTTAGAGCAGGTGTTCTAAACACACACACACACACACACACACACACACACACACGTACGTTAGTCTAGCTTATCAGAGTTCACATTGAAACTTTTGCTCTGGGGCTAGCAAGTGACATGGTGGTTAAGGTGCTGAACTCCTGCATGGGCAACTGAGGTTCGAGTTCTGGGCCTGGAGACTTGCTGTCTCTCTTTCTCTCTTGTGAATGCACATGCCCTGTAGCAAATTAAAAAATAATAATATAAATAAAATACATAATAAATATAAATAATATATATACACAATATAACTAATGATATAAATATAAATGTAAAATAATATAAATACAACTAAATAAGTAATTCTTTTTAAAAATTGAAAATCATTTTTTGCACTGCGGTTATCTCTGCTGAATAGCTGCCCATACGAACGTTAGAGGTAGTATGACTTCTGTTTCTTGCATTTGGAAATGAGGAGGACAACAGTAAGCATTTCTGAATGCAGTTTGATTCTATACAATAAAAGGGTTGTTTTGTAGTGATGGATATACACCGTGTGATTGCTTTAAGTTTCTTTTCCAAAGTTCTAAGGCTTTCTTCACACAGGTAGAAGGAATGGAATTGCAGCATTCTTTCTTCTAGTTTGAGCTAAGTAGACAAAGACGCTCAGAAAGCCATAGTTTGTGGCAACAAAATGTGTTGTGAGCACTGAGGAACTATAAGTGGATGCAGGAAAGCTGCCTGGGCAATCAGCATGCAGTCAAGAAAAGGCAGGTTGTGGCTCCATAGCTAACTCTGTGTAGATCTTGGACCGTTGCCTTCTTCTTTGTGAATTTTATTTTTTTTCATCTGCAAAGTGGAACTAACAGCTGTCCTACCTGCTTGAAGAGCTGTTATGAGTATGAAGGAAAAGAAGATATATTTTTTGAAAACGTAAAGCTGTAGGGTTCTGAAAGTATACATGCTATTTGATATTATCATTTTTATTGTGTAAGAGATTTGTGAAATTGTATGATTTCACATCACAAAGATAAACATTTTCAAAATTAGACTGCCTTCAAAGGCATTAATGACTTTAGTGAATAAGGTCATTAAGTCTAGCATGCACATAGTATATGGACACTGTGTATAAGAATTGGTTACTTTAGCATTATGTTAGGGACTGTTTGGTATATCTTAGGTGTTGCATTCATCTGATTTCTAAACATCTATAGTTATATTAAAAGTTCTTCCTTTTAGAGGGACCAGCAGTTAGCGTAATGGCTATGTCGCTGGACTCCCACGTAGTCGACCGCGGTTCGCGTCCCGGACCCAGTGGCTTAAAACTCATGCCGGGCGCATGTGCGTGCGTCCCCAAGATCCCGAGAGGAGAATGGAGAAGAAGGGATTGCGGCGTGGCCATACCCCCTGAGGGGTGATTTCTCGCTTTCTGTCTCTATGTCTCTTTCTGTCTGTCTGGTGAGCGCACGCACCCTATAGCAAAAACCTCTCCAAAAAAAGAAAAAAAAAAGTTTTTCCTTTCATCGAGTCAAATCAATACATTATATTGATGCCAACCACAGTTGTCCCTCAATTTACACTGGTGGTATATCTCAATAAACTCTCTGTAAGCTGAGAATACTCTTAAGTCAAAAATACTTTTGTGACCAATTGTTGGCACAGTGGTAGCAGAGTTGGCCCCCAAATGGGACAAATCCTGGGTTCATGGCCTGGAACCTCTCTGAGCATACCAATCATGTACGCGTGTGCCTGTTATTTGGGCCAGCTGGGACGGCAGGTGGGTCACTGAGTAAAGACTCCATTGGCCATGTCTGTACCATTCTTTCTCTGTCATAGAAGAAATACATAAAATACAATAAAAATAAATTTTAAAAATGCATTATACACCCACACTACAGAATATAATAATTTAGCTTATCTACTTCACCTATGCTCATAACACTCATAGTAACCAGCAGTTGGCACAGTCATCTACCACAAATAGGCTTTGATAAACTGTGGAATATCTCATACAATTTATCGGATACTGTACTGAAAGCAGAAATCAATGATAAGTCAAATGGTCATAAGTCTGGGACTGTCCAGTTGGTACATCAGTCTATCACATCCTGTCTTCCTGAATTAGGTCTCTCTTCTGTCAAAGAACTTCAGCTTTGGGCATCTCGTTTCTCCCGTCTGGGAAATGAGACCGTGATGGTATACAAGAGTTTGTGAAAGATTATGGAAATATTGAAGTAGAATAATAGATTTGTTGTTTGAAAAGATAATTCATTGCTCATTTTAAAAAAATGTTAAAACTCACAAAATCCCTTCACCTCCATGCCTCACACCTTGTATTGGCCTACATATAAGTAAATGAGACAGTTTTACAAAGACAGGATCATACTTGTACTTGATATTGCCACAAAAATAGGAGCATGTTTGTACTTTGTATTTTATTTTTATTTTGTCACTAGAGTAGCTAATGATCGATTTACTTTTCTTAATCATAGGAATTTTAAGTATCTTTTATTAGCACATTTAAAAAAATTTTTTTTTGGGGGGGGGAGAGGTTTTCGCTATAGGGCGCGTGCGCTTGCCAGAGAGACAGAGAGAGACATAGAGACAGAAAGCGAGAAATCACCCCCCAGGGGGCATGGTCACGCCACAATCCCTTCTCCTCCATTCTCCTCTCGGGATCTTGGGCACGCATGCACACGCGCCCGGTGTGAGTTTTAAGCCACCGGGTCCGGGATGCGAACTGCGGTCAACTACGTGGGAGTCCAGTGACATGGCCATTACGCTAACTGCTGGTTCCCTCACATTTAAAAATGTTTTACATTCCCTTTTTATATATGTTTATAATGTACAATATAATATTTCAAAGTATGCATGTAGTGAATGACAATCAGCTCGAGGAGTAAAGTTCTCTGTTGAAAATTAGGTACATGGTAATATCTTTGTACTCTGTGTTTCTAATGAAGAGTGTTATTTTTTCAGTTTGCTTTCAGGATAATGAAAGAAATAGCAATTGAATTTAACCTGGAGAAAAACACTAATTTCATTTTAATATCCTTTTACCAAAGTGATGTTATTATTTAAGAGCTAAGAAAAAAGACACACTTTGATTCTTGACAGCTCAATATTTTAAATGACTGAATTTAAATTTATTCTTTCCCTGTAGGGCACTTGCACTCACCAGAGAGAGACAGAGAGAGAGAGAAAGTGAGAAATCATCTTCTAGGAGGGATGGCCACACCACAATCCCTTCTTCTCTAGCCTCCTCCTGGGATTTTGGGCTTGCATATACATGCACTTGGTGTGATTTTTCAAGCCACTTGGTATGGGACTTGAACTATAGTCAGACAAGTGGGAGTTCAGCTCCCTAACCATTGTGCAACCTGCTCACACTTAAATGACTGAGTTTAATTTTTTTTTTTTTTTTTTTTGAGAGAGATTTATGCTGTGGGGACATGTGCGCTCGTTGGGGATAGAGAGAGGCAGAGACAGTAAGTGAGAAATCACCCCTGAGCAGAGTGGCCACACCACAGTCTCTTCTCCTCTATTTTCCTCTTGGGATTTTGGGCATGCACACACACGCATCTGGCCTGAGTGTCAAGCCACCAGGTCTGGGATGCAAACTGTGGTCGACAACTTGGGAATCCAGCACCTTACCTACTACGCTACCTGCTGGCCCTCAGAACTTAAATTTTAACAGCATTTTTTGACTTTTTGCTATCAAAGATATAAAAGTTAACACCTCTTTCTAATTCCATTTTTCCCTCTTTTCATTTTGGTACACTTTTCAAATATAGGTTATTGACTTTTATTTTCTGCTTGTTAATACTTTTTAAGAAAGCTATTTAGGGATGTTCCCATAGCATAATAGTTAAGAGAGCTGGATCCTGCATGGCTGACTGCAGATTGAATCCTGGCCCCAATGGCTTGAACAACCTGCCTGTGCATGTGTGCATGCATGTGCCCCAGTTCCACACAGGCTGGAAAAATGAAGGGGAATAGATTGGTATGTGACCATGTCCCACTGAGGAATGCTCCTTCCCTGCTGCTCCTCTTCTCCAATCCCTCTCTAGCAAGTATGTGGACCCTCTGACAATTAAATTTAAAAAATATATATTTAGTGTTTTTTTCTTAGAAATATGGCAACACAGCTTTCCTGTCCCCTGGCATTTGGTGTCCCTGTGAAGGCTGAAGCAAGCTGATCTTTCACTTGTTCTTGCTTTGTTTCTTTTATCTAAGATGTCCGTGGACCATTTTTACTAACCTACAAGTCCAGTAGCTTCATCAATTATGTCTTGGTTTTTATCATCCTATATTATTTTTTCTTGGTTCTTGCCCTTAAACCCTGAGATATAGAGTCTATTTTTCTGTCAAAATATTTTAAGATTGGATTTAAAGTATGCTGTCTGTTTTATTCTCTTCTTTATTTGTCCTGAAAATATTTGTAATGTTTCTCCTTGATTTTCCTTATCTGTGGTCTTCATCTTTAACTTTTTAATTTCCTTTATTGTGCTTTCCTATTGAATATCTTTCCTTAATGTGTCTTCAGTTACACCCTTCATTACTTTTTTGTTTCCTAAGTGGACTGTCATCTCTGTAGTATTACACAGCTTTGACAGCTTATTTTTATCTCTTTCTGATATCTCTTATTTTATCATTCGATCCTTGTATATCTTTCTAAATCTACAGTTGTACTGCTTCCTTGAACGTTTTTGTCTATATTTATTTTTGAGTCTGAAGAGTTCTGCATCTGAATTTATCTGTTTGCTTGGATGATTCCTTCCATGATGTTTGTTCTTCACTGGCCTATTGTTTACATTTCTTTCTGGCTTTTGATACTTGCTGTTTTTACACACAATTCCCCTGTAGCTTCTTGTCCATCTTTCCAGGCTTACATTGGTCCAAGTACCATGTGAGCAGAGGTACCAGCAGTACGGGCAGCAGCTGTAATAGTTCTGTCAAAATCTTTGGGTTGATTTTGTTATTTCAAATATTATCAAAATAAAGATGTCATCTTCAGAATCTTCTGTTTCTTTTGTACAGAAAACACTTCTGGGACCAGCAGTTAGCGTAATGGCTATGTCGCTGGATTCCCATGTAGTCAACTGCAATTCGAGTCCCAGACCCGGTGGCTTAAAACTCACGCCGGGCACGTGTGCGTGCGTGCCCAAGATCCCGAGAGGAGAATGGAGGAGAAGGGATTGTGGTGTGGCCATCCCCTCTGGGGGGTGATTTCTCGCTTTCTATCTCTCTGTCTCTCTCTGTCTGTCTGGCGAGCGCATGCGCCCTATAGCAAAAACCTCTCCAAAAAAAAAGAAAACACTTCTCAAGACAACGGCTCCTCTCTGTCTGCCAATCCCTTCATGAGGGAACTGAACTCTGTAACGTGCTGCATTTGAGTGTTTGCTCCTGTGTTCACTTGGTTATGACACATGTCCATTCTAATCAGGAGGGTTTATTTACTTATAAAAATTAATTCATTGGGACCAGCAGATGGTGTAATGGTTACATTGCTGGACTCCCATATGACTGACTATGGTTTGAGTCCCAGATCACAGGCTTTAAACTCATGCTGGGGGTGTGTGTGCATACCCAAAATTTCAAGAGGAGAAGGGAGGCGAAGAGATTGCAGTGTGGCCATCACCCTGATGGGTGGTTTCTCACTTTCTGTCTCTCTGGCAAGCACATGTACCCTATAGCAAAAATCTCTCTCAAAAAAATAAAAGTTTATTCATTTTTTTTTTTCTCCAAACAAGAGAGCAAAGGAGAGGGAGGGAGAGAAACAGGGTTCCTCACCAGGTTGTCTATGCCACATTGTACCCTGAGTCTTAGCTCAGATCGTGGGTTTGGAGTATGCCTGGTGTGCTTAACGTTGTCTCAGAAGGTCAGAAGGCCAACCCAGGACTTTATCCAGCTGTGTTACTGTCGTGCCACTTTCTGACCCTATAGCCTTTTATAACTGTGATTTTTTTACTTTAAAGAACTTCTGTGTTGTGTGGAGTTGTAAAAAGTTGTGCATCAGCCCCGGCTCACCTCCCAGATTTCATAATATTTGACAGGTACACCTTGATGGGCAATTTACGTTTGTAACATTTTTACTTTCGCTAAAAAAAGTAGCTTTTTCCTCTTTTTTTATTTTTCTGAATTTTCATTACAAGTTTTCAGTGGGTTTTAAGGAAAGGGTGACAAAAGGCACTTTAGTAATTAATTTTTTAAATACATCCAAGGGACACATGAAGAGCATTGAAATTGCTGTAGAGTTTTAAAATGTGGCTTAGTACTCAGATTTCTGGTTTCAGTCTTGGTTCTGCCCATTCTTAACCTTGCTGTGTATGCACCAGAGAGAGAGAGAGTACACCTCTCCCCAATGGGGCATAGTCACACCACAATCCTTTTTCCTGAATTTCTCCATCCCATCAGGGATGTGCCACACATGTGTGCCTGGTATTTTTTTTTTTTAAGCTTCCAGGGCCAGGATTTGAACCATAGCCAACCATGTGTGCTCAGGCTCCCCATGTACAGTATGTAACCTTTATGCTACGAGGCCAGCTCTTAACCTTATTTTTTTATCTTGCTGCATGTCTATGATTTGGGAATGATGATAATAATAGTACCTACTCATAAAATTGTAAAGATTAAATGTGGTAAAACTAGCAAAGCATGTATCTGGACTAGTAGTTACTAGTATTCATTGACGTGGCTGTTTTTATTATTTTAATCTATGTTTGTTGTATTTAGAGTGTGGTTGGTTGGCTTTAGAAAAATAATCGTTGTATTTTTTCCTTTTACTAAAGATTATGCTGGGATGGAAGAGCCAGGTCTCCTACTTAAGTCAGCCTCTGGTATCAGGGTCTGATAGGAGACTTGCACGTAGTTATATTGTGTTGATAAGGTGTAGATATAGCTGGCATTCTCTTGAAGAAAATAAAGCCTAGAAGACATGAGCTATGTTGTTGCAGTTGGCTCTCATATTATTGGTTCATTCGTAGAATGTTAGCAACTTCTAACCTGTAGTGTGATGGATCTAGCAACCATATATTTAAGATTTATTATTTCTTAGACACTCGGCGACAAAACCAAATTATATTTAGACCCTCTACCTGCAAGGTTGGGTGAAGTCATCTCAGAGACCAGCAAATAACTTACTGCAACTTAATTCGATTAGTGTTATAATGCCTTGCTTTATAAAGCCAGAGATGGGGTGAGGGTCATGGAAGTCTTCTTGTGGCATCTGAGCTAGGTCTTGAATAATGGCATGACACTGAAGTGAAAAAATAGGGACAGCCCAAGGTATCATTTTCTGTTTTCAAAAAAGTTTTTAGCAAATACAAAAGTATATCTTCTTTCTGTTGGGCACAAAATTGCCCTGTGAAACTGCTTCGTGGAGTTAAACACAAGTGTGATCTTCAGTGAGATCCCTGAGTATTTCAGCCAGAACTTATTGAGCCTTAGTTATGTGTCCGTATGATGCATTTTCTCCCTCACTGTCTTTCCCCTCCGTCTTGCTCTGTCAGTCTCTCTCTCCCCTTCCTTCCTTACTCATCCATTGTCATCCTCTGGCCACTTGATTATAGTGTTCTTCAACTAAATGCTTTACCAAAGGATTTTATACAATGTATTTTATGAAAAACATTTCAAGAATGATCATAAAAATGATATGAACACATTTTAAATGTAACATTTTCAGTTTAACAGTTTTGATTTAATGAAAATATCATAGTATTAAAACAGCATCCTCAATTAAAAACATTTATCAAAGTGTATCTATCTGCCTAGTTTTCTGTGATCAACATCTGAACATTATTTTTTAAAAAAAACAGCCTCTTCTTCCCTTCTATGCTGATATTAGGAAATAATTTCTTACTGTCTCTAAAGAGAATTTTGTTTAACTCAATCAAAAACATGAATAATTACTGGTCCAACAATGAAGTACACTTCTTATGCATTATTTAGTCCCCTCAACATACCTTACAATCTAATGCAAATAAGGCCCACAGATATTCCAGTATAAGAGTTGATTGATTATTAATATTACACATGCTGCCTCAACTGTATGTATATGCCCTTAGAGCAAGAGATAATATGAAAGTGAACTTATTTTTATTAAAGTATTGTATGCTTTCTATGTGTGCTATAAAAAAAAATTTCCAGGAACATGCTTTTTTTTTTGAAGAATTATTTTATTTAACTTTATTTATTTTAATTTGACCAGATAGGGACAGAGTGAGTGCATGAGTGAGTAAATGAAAGAGAGAGTGAGAAAGTGAGAAAGCAAGCCACCAGGTCGAGGATTTGAACTGTGGTTGGCCATGTGGGAGTCCACTGTCCTTAACCACCATGCCACCTGCTGGCTCCAACCCAGCATGAGTTTTAAGCTGTTGGGTCTGAGACTTGAACTGCGGTTGACTTACATGGGAGTCCTGCATTGTAACCTTTATGCCATCTGCCAGTCCCTGTACCCAGTCTTAACGCTGAGTCAAGAACCCTGCCTTGGTCTCCTACATAGTCCTGGCTTGCTGAACAATGTCTTAGCTGTTCATGGCTCTGCAACTGGGTCCATGGCCAAACCTAGTTTGACTTCTTTCTTTCCTTGATCTTTCCATTGCTGTCTGAGGGCCCGAAGCACTGCCTCTGGGACCCAACCTTGTAGGGGACAGGACCCTGCCACATCTGAATGGATACCTCCGTGACAAGGCTCCTCTGTCCCGGAATATCACTATCTTGGATTCACTGTTTTCAAGCTTTTCTCTTGAGAACCTGCAAGGTTCTTTGTGGGCCTCTTCTTCCTCATGTGGTGCCTGATCAATTATTGCTGTTTGTTCTGGTGAGACCACTCTGCTCCCTGGATTTGGCCTCTTGACCATCTGTCTGCAATGCCGTAACCTAATCGGGCTCACGCGGGGCCATGATTGATGACTGAGCGCATAGGAAAGACACTCCTTAGGTGAGAAGTGGGAAGATTCTTATTTTGTGTGGTGGAAATATAGGAGTGATGTGAGCACTGGGGGCTTATCCAGATAGTAAAGTGTATAACAAAATTATGCGTAAGAATGAGATCAAATGTTCATACTCAGAATGGCAGGAATGAGTCATATCAGGACCAGTAGTAGGTTAGAGGCAAGGCAGACAGGCAGTAATGAGGACACAGATGCTGGAGAACATCTCATAAGGCGGGATTTAGTAATTCAGCCTGAAGTTCATGAACTGGGAGACGTGAACTCCTGGAGGGAAGAACAGGATGCAGAGTTAAAGGGTGAAGGCGGACCCCGATAGTGCTTCTGACGTGGAAGCATTCTGGCACCACAAAGGTCATATAACAAGGCTGCTTCTCTGTCACAGGGCTGGAATGGCAAGTGGCTTTTTATCTCATGTCAACTCTTATATCTTGGTGAGGTTTTCTGAAGTTCTGGGTGGAGCCATAGTGTAGGACTAGGAAATCCTGTACCATGGACTCCCTGGAACAAAGATTATGCAAGCATTTGGGGAAGCCAGTGATGGAAGACTGGAGAGGGTGGTGGCCTCAGACTGGACTCAGGGAATAAAAACAAAAAGCTTTGAAAACAACCTGGCTTAAATTTTCAGAACTTCATCAATAACCATAGGAACTACTAGACTCCAATTTGTGATTTAAAGTGAATTCAAAGGTCGCATTCTAAACAGATGGGTAATAGAAACAATTCAGCCCCCCCCCCCCCGAAATAATCAGTCAAGTAGTAGAGAATACTAGTTTATATTTATACATGTACCTTTTCATCTGTGTGTGTATGAGAGAGATTCTTGTTTATACCTATGTATGTAGGACTTTCTGAGTTGATCATTGTATTTTTTGATTATTGAATTACTCGTAAAATGAATTGTGGCATATGTCTCACATTGCTTAAAGACTAGGAACCCAGGAGTCAGGACATTTACCTGATTATCCCCATTGTGGACTCAGTTCTTTCTAGTGATGAGTATTTCTTAGGAGGATCAGTGTTGCTAAAATATCACTACGAAGGACAGAAAATGTTATCTGTAGAATTTGTCATATTTTTGCTTGTACGTTCCTTTCCCCTCTACAGTATACTTGTTGTAAAGGGGAGAAAATGGCAGAGCTAAGTGGGGGGTCTGGCTAGAGTTGTTTCTATCTGTGCCAACTTTTTATCAGTCTCTGAAATGCTGAGGGACTTGGTTCCAGTTGCACAGCAGTTAGTAGGAAGACCGTGTACATCTAATCCATGACTCATGACACTTATTTGTACCACATTTCTAAAAGTTCTATAGAGGGAAAAATCTCCAACAGAGAAATTGCGTGGTGATGGTGCTTCCAAGATACCTGTGTGAGAGGGGAGGAGACTGAGTGATGACACACAGACAGAGGAGTGGTAAGGAGGATCGGTTGTTTTAAGAAATTAAAAGAAAGATATATACTTAGAATTTCTCGTACTTCTATCCTAGGGCTTAAACGAATCTTTAGTACTTGTCTAACTAAATCCTCATTGTGGTCCCATCTTGCCTCTTAACTCTCCATTGGAAGGAAATTGGAGACATCAGGTATTGAGAGGTGACCTTCCTGCAGTTTGCCAGCTTCGTAGCTGTCCAGCTTAGTGCAAGTAGCGAAAGGGAGGTCGAGAGAGAACGGCTTAGAGATTTCAGTGATGGCACTAAGAGAAAGAATTGCTTCCCATTCGAACCAGCTATACAAGAACTGCTTATTATTCTTTTTAAAAATGTGCTATAAGGCACGTGAGCTTGCCAGAGAGAGAGGAGATAGAGACTTATTTTTTTTAATTTATTTACATATTTGTTTTCATTACCAAGGTAGACAGAGAGACAGTGCTCCTGACAGGGCTCTGATGCCACCGTCTACCCCAGCCAGCCCTGGCTCACGGGCACACATGTGTCTGGTGTTCTCAGGGACGTTTCCAGACACATACCTCATGCACATCATGTTTTAACACTGAGTGGCTGTCATGTCCCAAGAACTCTTACTTTCATCCTGGCAAAGATGATATATATTGTTAATAATGCCAGAGTTTAATTGTAGTAGAAACGTCTTTCATGCTTTTTGAATGAGAAATTGGATCTCAACCTTATTGCATGCCATACTATAAAAGCCCCAGCAGAAACTGCTGGGAACAACAGTTTCTCTTTCCATTTTGAAATATGTGTGCAGGGTGAGAGGGGAAATTAATTGGGAACAGCAGGTTAGCTAATTGTCATTCTATTTATGTTGGTTCCGTCGTGGTATGCAGCCCCCGTTGTGGGATTATCTGGAAAGGGATAGGATGCAGTTGTTGGCATCAAGAGCAGCATCCTTCTAGAGTTTACTTTTAAGTACTACTGAAAAGATCAAGCATGCATCTTAGAAAAGTACAAATCTGGGTTGAATACTACTATAAGAATTACATATAGGAGGAAAAAGATTGATAAAAAGGAAGCTACTTGTTCAAGGTTCTGCAGCCCCTTTTAGACTAGAGGGTTCAGGAGAAGAAAAGACCAGGCAGGAACATGGTTACTTAACAGTTCACAGATTTTAAAAGCCAGAAGCAAGTAGATTTAGCTCCTGTCTGTTTCTGAATTAATAGTAAGTATTAAGGTGCCTGATACCTGTCTTTTTAAATGGAAGTGTGAAGCACTGCATGGATGAACTATGAATGAGAGCAAAAGAAAGAGAATGAGAAAAGAAACTTGAGAATGAATCTGTTCATCTTTCCCTTCTCCTCTGAAAAATGTTCAAAGAACATTATCACATGTGATGGAAGAGAAAGAAAAATGAAGTCCTGGGAAATTACAGTGGATCACACAAAACCTGAAATGTAAAAAATTTCTTTAAAGTTACTTTTCTCATATGTGGTAGTTGAGGGAAATCTCTTATTGACAGGAGTTATGTGGAAAATGGCAAGAAAGAAATTTTCCTAAAGTGCCTGTCATGAAAAAAATATTCTCACTTTATTGCTTAGGCAATGGTTAAATATAATAATAAGATGAAGAAAGGCCTAGCTCACACCAAGTCTATTTATATTATTAGTAGAGATTTGTGATAGCCCAACAGTTTTATATCAATGCATTTAGTAACAAGGCTTTTTTAAATGGACTCTGCTTTTGCTTTTCAGCAATGCTCTTTGTTTATCTAAGCTTACGTTTACTTTAAAGGCAGACAGGACTGAAAAACCAGTGAACAAACGAAAAACAGTATTTCTTGAATTTGTGCATTTAAGTGTTCTGAGAACATCCCTATGCCCATTTTTTCTTACGCTTTTTGTATTGCAAACTAAGATTTGATTATTGTCTTAAGACAACTTTTTATCAGTCTCAGAAATGCTGAGGGACTTGGCTCCAGTTGCACAGCAGTTAGTAGGAAGACCGTGTACATCTAATCCATGACTCATGACACTTATTTGTACCTCATTTGCACTTCCTGGAGAGACACACAGAGATAAAGTGAGAAATCAACCCCCATGGGGGATGGCCATGCCACTGTCTCTTCTACATTCTCCTCTTGGGGTTTTGGGTATGCATGCACGTACACCTAACACGATTTTCAAGGCTCCAAGTCCGGGACTCATACAGCAGTTGGCCACATGGGAGTTCAACACCTTAACCACTATGCCACCTTCTGACCCCAGGAGAAGCACCTTTAATGGTATCTTACCATGCCGTGATCCCTTGACCAGCTAGCTAGAAAGGATCTTGGATATGTGCCAATACATCTAGCAAGCTTCAGGTTGACCAACCAGGGATCCAAACCCTGCCAGACTGTGTGACTTCCAGCAGTTGGCATAATGGCTATGTCGCTGGACTACCATGTAGTTGACCTCAGTTCAAGTCTCGGACCCATTGGCTTAAACTCACTCCAGGTGTGAGTGGGTATGTGCCCGAGATCCCTAGAGAGGAGAATGGAGGAGAAGGGATTGTGGCATGGCCATCCCTCCTGGGGGTGATTTCTCACTTTCTGTCTCTCTGTCTTTCTGGCAAGTGCATGCACCCTATAGCGAAAACCTCTCCCCCCCCCAAAAAAGAATGAAATAATTGCTTACATAGTTTTCATCACAGTCAACTAAGGCAGTTTTTTCATATTCTACTTTTTGATATTCTTCTTTAGTCAGTTATAAGAATGAATCTCTCTAGTTGAAAAGTAGGAGTAAATGCTTTCTGTAAGTTATTAAGTATTTGATAGATACAGAAGTAATGAGTATAAGGAATCTGGATGGCATAAGGCTTAATAACAGAAAAAAACCTAACTTAAGAAGTGGATTGTTCTCTGTATTTTTTTTTTTTCCTTTGCCAGAGGGCACGTGTGCTTGCTCGAGAGAGGAAGAGGGAGAAAGACTTCTCAGTGGGGTGTGATGACGCTGCAATTCCTTTGCCTCCACTTCTCCATCCTGTCAGTATTTAGGCCATAGATTCACATGCACCCAGCATGTTTTTAAGCCATAGAGTCTGTGATTCAAACCATGGTCAGCAGTATAGAATCCAGCTCACTTCGCCACAACGCCTGGGGACTAGACTTCAGTATTTTTAAAGACTTCTTTTAGTCACAGCTGTGACTTTTTTAGATTTTTGCCATAGGGCATGCCCAGAGCAAAACAGAGAGAGGGAAAGTGAGTAAACACCCCCTGGGGGAATGGTCACGCCAAGATCCCTTCTCTTCCATTCTGCTCTGGTGATTTTGGACACACACGCACATATGCCTGGCATGAGTCTTAAGCCCCCAGGCACTTAGACCATAGTTGGCCGTGTGGGAGTCCAGTGCCCCTGCCACTACACCACCTGCTGGGCTCATGATCATTTATTTTTAAATTTATTTTATTCATGATAAAAAGCATGTGCACATGCATGAGAGAGAAGGGGAGAGAGAGGAAGAGAGGGATAAAGGAAAAAAGGAAGGAAAGGAAAAGAAATGAGAAAGGAAGGAAGATAAAGAAGCACCCTTGACAGTCTCCTCATTCCGTGATTGCCTTACCCCAGACCTCCAGTTCGTCAGAATCTTTTTATTTATTTATTTATTTATTTATTTATTTATTTATTGGAGAGGTTTTTGCAATAGGGCGCATGCGCTCGCCAGACAGACAGAGAGAGACAGAGAGATAGAAAGCGAGAAATCACCCCCCAGGGGGGATGGTCACGCTGCAATCCCTTCTCCTTCTTTCCCTTCTCAGGATCTTGGGCATGCATGCACATGCGCCCGGCGTGATTTTTAAACCATCGAGTTCGGGACGTGAACCACAGTCGACTACACGGGAGTCCAGCGACATAGCCATTACGCTAACTGCTGGTCCCCAGTTAGTCAGAATCTTGTGCACACACTGGGCTTCTTCCAGCCCAGCCAGGGATCCAAACACAGCCAACCATGGAGCATTTACTACAGCAGTTCACATGCTGCTGCCTATGCAAACGAAGCTAAGCCAGCTATCTAGAGTTTTGTGTTACAATTTCCTTGCTTTTTATAATGTTTTTTTTTAATCATATAAAAGTATGTATTCATGTACTATGTATTTACTTTTCTTTTGAGACTTCATATGAATATACCATGCTATTTGTGGTCTTTGATGTTTTCTTTAAAAAGTCATTATCAAGTCCAAGATGATCAAGATTTTTCCTGTTTTCTTCTAGCTTAATGCTTTGCATTTTATAATTTGGTCTGTGAGTTAATTTTTAATTTTTGTAGAGGGTATAAAATCTATGTCTAGATTCTGATGTGTGTGTGTATTTGTGTGTTTTTTTTTTAATTTTTTTTTTTGAGAGATTTTCGCTATAGGGCACGTGCGCTTGCCAGACAGACAGAGAGAGACAGAGAGACAGAAAGCGAGAAATCACCCCCCAGGGGGATGGCCACGCTGCAATCCCTTCTCCTCCATTCTCCTCTCGGGATCTTGGGCACGCACGCACACGCACCCGGCGTGAGTTTTAAGCCACCGGGTCCGGGATGCGAACCGCAGTCAACTACGTGGGAGTCCAGTGACATAGCCATTACGCTAACTGCTGGTCCCTGTTTTTTTAATTTAATGTCCAGTTCCCCACTATTTGTTGAAAAGATCATCTTTGCTCCATTGTGTGACCATTATTTTGTCAAAAGTTAGTTGACTGTGGGAATAAATTTCTGCAGTCTGTATTGTTTTATTTATTATCTGTTTCTTTTTCTTTTTTTGACCAATACCACATTGTCTTGATTACTGTAGCTTTATGGCAATTCATGATGTCAAGTAGTGTCATTGACATTGTTTTTATTCAATATTGTGTTGGCTGTTCTGGGTCTTTCGTCTTCCTGTATAAACTTTAGGACCAGTTTGTTGATATTTACTAAGTAACTTGATGATCTCCTGAGGTTTTATGTGAAATATTTCTCTTGTAATTCAGTTTTACTTCTCCCTTCACAGCCAACTTCTGTTCCAATACTAGGTCATTAAGTGAACTGGTGGATAAGCATGACGCTTAAAGGCAGATTTCTTGTGATCGGTTTTGGTGCAATAGGGTGTGCTTTTTTCAGTAGATATCATATGGCACAATAGTAGAGTAAGGTAATATCCTCCATACTAAAAGCCTATATTAAATCAGCAACAGAAAGCAACGAAGTATACCACAACGCCATAATATAAATTCAGCACAGTTGTTTTTATTTATTCTAAATAGTGTACTAGCTGTGAGTGCACAGCAAAGTAAAAATTCATAAATGAAACATGTAGTTTTGCTTGATCGTGAATGCTTCATATACTGAATACTAACTCACTGTGGTAACCAGACAAAAGCTGAGAAATGGGATTTCTGAGACTCACCCTGATTGAGAAGGACTCTCCAAACTAGAGTACTAGTTCTAAGTCCAAGTGGTAGTAAATCAGGTCATTAAGTGAGGAGTGGCTGTATCCCATTATATGCTTTCTGAGAATCCTGACTTATTTAGATGTTTTAATTTTTCAAATATGCTTTATTTATTTTTAAATGATCAAGGACTAATTTCATTATGTTATGTTTATGGCATATGGTTTGTTTGATACTATTTTTTTATGACTGTTTGGACTTGCTATAGGGTAATTTTAGTAAATACTTTATATATGTTTGGAGCAAGTATTGGGTGGTCAGAAAAGTCATGATGTATTTTTTTATGCAAAAAAAAAATGCTTCATGACGTTTCCTACCACCCAATATATGTTCTCCTATTATTTTATTTTTTGTATTTTGAGTATTATTGTATTTTTTCCTAGAAGATTAAAATACATAATTTTCTCAAGATGTCTATAACATTACTAGAAAACTGATCCTTTTTTATTTTATTGTCTTTCATGGCTATGCCCATATGCCTCACTTATTGGAATTTAATACACATACTACAGCCAGTCATCTTCTTTTCACATTGTTAGAATATTATTCTATTTTTAGAGTAATTAAGAGATTGTAAGTAGGGAGGTCACATGGTCAAGAGTTCTGAAAAGAATGACATATGCCTCTATTCAGAAATGGATTGAGGGTTATAAAGAACCAGACTTGGAGAGGCTTTTGTAGTACAGCAAGAGATACTGTTGGCATGGCTTGGAGTATTGGCAACTGACATAAAAATAAAGGTTTTTTTTTTTTTTTTTTTGTAAAGAGGTTTTGGCTATAAGGGTACATGTGCTCACCAGAAAGACAGAGAGAGACAGAGAGACAGAAAGCAAGAAATCAGTCCCCCAGGGGGGATGGCCATGCCACAGTCCCTTCTCCTCCATTCTCCCCTCGAGATCTTGGGCACACCCACACGTGCCTGGTGTGAGTTTAAGCCACCGGATCCGGGACTTGAACCACGGTCAACTACATTGGACTTCAGTAATGTAACCATTATGCCACCTGGGGTCCCAGTCAGGTGGTTTGTTTGTTTGTTTCTTAATCACATGCTTTTGTAGGATAATTGACAGATATTGGTGATTGAATGTTGAGGGTAATGCGTAAGATGGAATGTTTGAGTAATGAACTTCAGTTTCCATCTTGAGCATTGTCTTCTTTGAAATTATTGTTTAACAGGATCAGCATGTAGCATGGTGGTCAGCATGTGGATTTCCACATGGCTAACTGTGGTTGAAGTCCTGGACCTGGTGGCTTGAAAGTCCTGCTGTGTGCATGTGAATGAGTGCCCAAAATTCCAAGAGGAGAATGTAGGAGAAGGGATTGTGGTGTGGCCATCCACCTTTGAGGGGGTGGGTCATTTCTCACTTTCCCTCTCTCTGTCTTCTCTTCAGTGAGCACGTGCACTCTATGTCAAAAGCCTAAAGAAAGAAGGAAAGAAAGAAAAGAAACTATCATTTGTCACGTTTGAAGTTTTAGAGGGGTTTGCACCTAAATTCATTTTTGTACATGTAACTTATTTTTATTTTTCAAGAATGTATGAGAGTCTATCAAGAACAATTTTTATACTTGTTGCTTTAAAGAGGATAAAAATAAGCCTCCATTTGAAGGGTCTCTGAGACTGATAAACGAAGTAGGCAATTCCATAGAGGTTTCAATGGAAGTTTAATATGAGAGGGTAATTTACAAAATGGGAAAGAATCAGGGGAGATTGATTCTCATACATGTGCAGCTGCAGACTGTGTACTCCCACGGTAAGCTGGAATTTTAAAGGCACAGCATACAAACTGATTAATATGGGCAAACTGTAGGGGGAATAAGCCATCTGGTTGTGGATGTGACTGCTCCAGGGTCAAAGATTGTTCGCTTTTTCTGTCTCTTAAGGCCAGTATATCAGGAAGGCACAGATGAGTGTCATAAGCCTTTGTATTAGTCAAAGGGCTGGACTGACAACCTCAGATAAAAATTTATAGAGGGTTTAACTTTAACAGCAATTTTTTTTTATCAGTAGTGGAGGCTACTCCAGCATAGGGAAGAGGGAAGGACATAATAGTAGCATCAGTTTTTACAAAATGGAGTCAGTTTGGTACATTCATATAGCCTCACAGCCTGCTGTCAAAGAACTTACTGTCCAAGCCCATCCATTAATCTTTTCCCTTTTTTTTTTTTTTTTTTTTTTTGACTTAGTATGGCCAGGCACCGTTCTAGGCTTCCAGCTGTAAATATGGTGAGTTATAAATGCGTGTTTGTACCAAGTTCAGTAGTAAGTGCAGACCAGGACAAAGACATTTATTTGTACAATGGGAGTACATGTATACTGTGGGAGATGTGTACGTTTCTGGGACACACATAGCTGGCATACCCCACCTAGATTTGGTTTCGGTAACTGCTGTGAACATTTTCCATTGAGAATGTAGTTTCAGCAAAGGTCTAAAAATGAGGAGAAATCAATGAGAGAAGTGGTGGGAGCTGCAGAGAGAGACCAGAGACAAGGAGAATGTGGCACAAAGGTCAGTGAGAAGCCAGTGTAGAAGGCATCTTCTCATTTAATAAACTTGGCATTTATTTTACAAACAAGAGCTTTTAAAGAGCTTTAGGGAAGAAATTGACATGATACAATTTGCATTTTAAGTAAGTCTGAGTGTATGTATAAAGTGTTGACAAGGGAAATAAAATTGGGCAGCCAGGGAAGGGGCTGTTGCTGATGGTGTCTTGAGCTGGATTTTGACTTGGCTGTGATGATGGAGTGAAATTTATAGATTTGGGATATAATTAGGAGAAAAATTCAGATTTAGTTATTAAATGTATGTGGTGGAATATATACGGTAAAGAGAAAAGTTAAAAATGGTAACAGGGTGTGACGTGAACCACTGCATTGGATGGTTGTGCTACTGGCAAGATTAGGTTTGCAAGATACAGTGAGATCTCATAAACATACATCCTATGCACATTTGTCTTAGGCTTATGAAACTTCTAGAATTGTAAGGTTATTTTGTATTGCATATTTAATATGAGTTAGATTGGCATTATGGATTTGGGGATGAAAATACATGTTTTACTAATGGAAGAATCAAATTTGTCTAAAGGATATAGAAACGCAGTATATAGATGTAAACACCAGGTATAGTGTGTGTGAAAGAGGAGGGTCTGAGGAAGGACATTTGGGGGAGGGACAGGGAGGCAAAGCATTAATGGCACAAAGAGGTGTGGTATTAACTGTTGAAGATATTTCATAGTTTTATCAACAGTACTAGGGAGAAATGATCACCTGTTGAAATATCCATTTTGTAAGACAAATAATAATGTGATTGAACGTATGGAAGAAAATGAAATTTAAAAAATAAATAAATGTATTTTAAAAAAAGTAACCATACAGTGATAAACTATGATGGAAGTTCAATTCTTAAATTTCATTATTTCTTTTTATTTTTTTTAAAAAAGCTTTATTTATGTGCCTTATTTATGATAGACAGTGCACATGTGCATGTCAGGGGGAGAGAGGGTGAAGTAGTTTCTTCTTTTTTTTTTTATTTTAATAGAGATTTTTGCCATGGGGCACATGCACTTGCTGGAGAGACACACAGAGATAAAGTGAGAAATCTACCCCCATAGGGGATGGCCATGCCACTGTCCCTTCTCCTCCATTCTCCTCTTGGGGTTTTGGGCATGCATGCACATACACCTGACATGATTTTCAAAGCTCCAAGTCCGGGACTCATATAGCAGTTGGCCGCATGGGAGTTCAACACCTTAACCACTATGCCACCTTCGGACCCCAGGAGAAGCACCTTTAATGGTATCTTACCATGCCGTGATCCCTTTCCCTTGACCCGCTAGCTAGAAAGGATCTTGGATATGTGCCAATACATCTAGCAAGCCTCAGGTTGACCAATCAGGGATCCAAACGCTGCCGGACCGTGTGACTTCCAGCACTGCAGTTCACTACATTACCATCCATGCCACCAAGACTGGGCTTGTTTACTGCCTTACTGATAAATAAGGGTGAACTTTTTGCCTGTTAATTTGGGGACATTACTAAGCCTACTCTCTGTTTTTAGATTTTGTCAGCAAGTCAAGCGGCAAATGATATTGCTTATTATTTTTATTATCGATTTGATGTTTATTTTTGATGTGATTTTGATTCTTTTCCATGGCCTTGCATTATGAGTTATTTCTTTTCATTTATTTCTTGGTCAACTGAATTTCACCATCAAATACTTTGAAGAGAACATTGTAAGTCCTGCATTCCCAGAGATATTTTATGTTTGAGCATGTTAATCGACTTCTTTCATACTCTTAAGTTTAAATTGACTTAAAGTAATTGGATCACATTTTTCCCTAGAACTTGATAGAAATTTAGTGACAAAGTACTCTTTATGCCATAGGTTCTATGTTAGCTACTGGCCTGATTGGATTTATTGTTAAATAGTTTACATAAGAGTCTCAAGGATTTTGTACTCCCTGACTCCTTACTTCTTTAAATATGTTTGTTTTTTATCTGAAGGCTATTTTGCCTTGTAGAATTCTTGGGTTGCACTTAGAAGTCTGTACACATGGCTTTGTCTTCTGGTATTGAATGTTCTAGTAGAAAGGAGAGGCTGGTCTGATTTTCCCCATGTAATGAATTGATCTTTTCTGCTTGAACACCTGCAGATTTTTTTTTTCCTTTCTCTTGAAGTTCAGTGACTTAAGGATATAACTTCTTTTGGATCGTTCTGTATCAGTTTTTCCTGGAACACTGTCTGTTATTTCAAGCTGTTCTTCATGTTAGAGAAAGTTCATACTGTTATTGCTTGAAATATTTTTCTGTCCAGTTTTTGGGTTCTTTTTTTTCAGCATCAGCATTTTTCAGTCTATCTTTGTTCTTTGTGCCTCCTTTCTCCATTAAAAAGTGTATTTGTCTTTCTCCTGTGTATTCATTGGAATTAAATTAAGCCTTCCTTTTGTGTCAGTAATTCAGTTTTTAGGCACATTCCTTTATTTCTAGCCATTTCTTCTCATTCCCTTGCCCTTTCGGTCTTTATATTTTATTTATTGGTAAATTTTTATTCTTCCGTATGTTAGATTGGCTGTACATCATCATTTTGTTTAGGTTTTTAAAGTTTTCTTTATCTTTTTTTTTTTTTTTTTTTTTTTTTTTTTTTTTGCTATAGGGTATGTGTGCTTGCCAGAGAGAGACACAGAGAAAAAAGGGAAAAGTGACAAATCAACCCCAAGGCAGGGTCATGACTACACCACAGCCCCTTATCCTCCATTCTCCCTTCAGGATTTTGGGTGGGCGTGTGCCTAGTGTGAATTTTAAGCCGCTGGGTCCAGGACTTGAACCATGTAGTTGGCCATGTGGGGTCAGCGCCTCAACCTCCATGCCACCTTCTGACCCCTGTAACATCTCTTTAATTTCTTCTTGTTATTTGGTCATTTTTTTCTTTGAGCTCTTGTGTACTGGTAATTTTTTTTTTTTTTTTTTTTTTTTTTTTTTTTTTTTTTTTTTTTTTTTTTAAGTCCTGTAACATGAAGGTTTCTGCTTTTAGGTTGTGCTTTAGGACGAAATGCCTCTATTTCTTCCTTTTCATGCTTGCTTCATTCCTTCCCTATCATATTTTCATTTCTTCCTTTTTTTCCTGTGGTATGCTTACATATTTGCCTTCTTTCCTTATTCCTTGTCATGGTAGACCGCAATGCTCTTTGCTGCGATTCTTCGTTAATCTTGCTTTCCTTCTTTCTTACTGTATTTGGTCATCGGGAAAGTCATGATGCATTTTGCATAGAAATACAGAAAAATACATCATGACTTTCTCAATAGCCTAGTAGTTGAAGCCTGTGTGTGTTGCCCTAGGAGCTCCAATGAGAATGACCTACTCTGCCTTCTATAATTTAAGGTGAGGACTGGGACAGGTCTTGTTCTGTGAAAGTGCTGGGCTGGATTATATACAAGCCATGTCATAATCTTGCCTCTTCTTCCCATTTTGGCCACGTATGGACAGTGATGCCCTTTCAAAGGAGTTTTCAGGTGTAAGACACCTTATAAAGGTATGTGGACTGTCTCTGCAGTCTGCAGGTAAATAGAAGGTACTCTTCAGGGAGCTGGGTGGCATTTTGTCTTGTACTGTCGTTTCTCAAATTTTTACTGATACAAGCCTTGTTGCATAGATTTTTATTTATTGAAGAACTAAAATGTTCTCCATATAATATTATTTTATGAGGCACTGAAATAGTTCTGTTTTGGTTGTTTCTTTCAATTTTTTCATAGGACACATGCACTCACTAGAGAAAGAGAGAGAACAGGAAAAGTGAGAAATCACCCACCTCAGGGAAGATGGCCACGCCGTAATCCCTCCTCCTCCATTCTCATCTTGGGATTTTGGGCAAGCACACACATGCGCTCAGTGTATTTTTCAAACAGCTGGGTCTGGGACTTGAACCTTGGAGTTGGCCATGTGGGTGCCAGTACCTTAACCACCATACTACCTGCTGGCATGAGATAGGTTTTCTTTTTTTTTCTTTATTTTTTTTTTTTTAGAGTCCTGTTACCCAACCTCCCAGTTAGCTAAGGTTACCTATGATTGCCACTGCTCTGTGTGTTTCTCGTTCTGAGAATAGAACCCTGGCCTCCTATGCAGCCCCAGTCTCATGCAGCCCTGTTGCCTCTGCCAGGCCAGCAGAGGATAATTACTTGTCTGTATTTACATACAAGTATTTAAGATTACTTAGGGCCATTTGGAACATCTTCAGTGGTAAATAACAGTCAGTTTAACACACATTCTAGGGCAAAATATCTTCAGAAAACCAAATAGGTGCTTATACATTTCTCCTTTTTTTGCTGCTGTTGCACCATTTCCTTTTGCCAACAGAGTGGAGTTTACTGTGGGGCTGCCTTGTAGCCTAGTGATTAAGGAAGCCTGATCCTACAAAGTCAACAGCAGTTCAAGTCCATCCCCAGTGACTTGCAAATACACTAGGTATATGTGGGTACAGTCCCAAACTCCTGGTAGGGTAGCGAACTGGAGAAGACCATGTCCCGTTAGAAAGAACTTTGTCTCTGGTGAGCACACCTGCCCTCTGGAAATTAAAAAATAAAGGATAAACAATTACTGTGACGTGCATATTATTTATTATAAGACTATTCTCTCATTAGGCTTTCTGATTTTCTGTAGTTAAAAACGATGAAGTATTTAAAAAAAGAGACACACATACTTCCTGAAATCCTCATGTCCGATACCTTGTGGAAGCGCTCCCTTCCCTTCCTTCATGTCACGGGATGATTCTTTTTAGGTACCGACATAAATAAAGTTCTCACAGGGGTTAAACACACAGTCGTTGTGGAGCTCCTGATGATTCATTAAGTCCTGAGAGTGCAGAAGGGCAATGGGGTTCACACTGGGCCGAGATTTCAGCCGGGAGTTTGTCACCTCCTATCGATCCACCAGTTATTTGTTTCATTTATGTTCGAAGTTGCTCCTCTGTAGCTGTGATTACTGTGAATTCCACCTGAGACATACCTGATGATAAAAATAAACTGAAATTGATAAAGTTTACAAAACCTGAAGTCACCCTTCACACTTAATGTTTAAATGCAGTTGGTGCTGAGGCACGATCACAGTATAGTAAATTGTTACCCAGTTGTATTATTAATTTTATTGATTGGGTTAATTTTAGGAAATCAAACTTCAAAGATTGCTTTAAAGAGATCATATATGATTCTTCAATGGAATAATATTAAATTTTTTTTCAAATTATTCTTTAACTATAAGGTTTTCTTTGTAATTCATTATAGCTTGGCATTTCTTTCCCTGAGGGTCATTTTTGTATCATTTGACTTAATAACTATTTAATGGTTGTGAAACACCAGAAATCTGATTTATTTTCTCCAGTTTTGTAAGTCAGTTTAGTGAATAGAAAACAAATTTAAGACTCATTTCTTTTAAGTCATCTGATCAATTCGCCAAAAACAAAACAGAAATAGCTCTGTGTCTTCACAGTTCATAACACCACTGTGAATTTATAGTATTTTCTTTCTCATCAATAATTGTACATAAAATCTGTTGATGGTGATGAAGCTATCTAGCCACTATTAAGATGGAATTTCCCTGTTTTGAGGCTCAGGAGAAATATTCACTATGCATTTCTGAACTTGAGTCCTCAAAGGAATCAGCTTTATAGTTTATAGTTTTTTAACTTTTCCTATCTTGGAAGATACTGTCATGAAAGGCTAATAACTACATTGAAAAAGGATGCTGTAGCCCAGGAAAGTTACATATGCACTATGTATAAACAGGGTTGCCTCAGAAGCGTTAGCAGTTCTCTTGGTCTCTTAAAAGCATACTATTGCTCCTGCATAAGAGGCTGGCAGTTTGTCAGACGCACTGACTAGGGTTTGGTTGGAGAGTTTATTTTGTTAAGGAAGTTCATGTATTTGGATTGCATTATTACACTCCCACAAATATTAACCTCAGTATAAAAACTCCTAAGTGTGTTTGCAATTGACTGCTATTTAAAAGTTTCTGGCAAGTGTAGGGTTTAATTATAATCCCTAACTTCTTGACTCTGTTCTTGATTGCATCTTTTTTTTTTTTTTTTTTTTTTTTTTTTGCATCTGTCTTTATTGGTATATTATGTACTTTTAAAAATAGTTTTTTGCCAAGTTCTGATAACTTTCTCATTTGGGGGGATTTAAGTTTTTAATTTTGTAATGTTTATAAATTGTAAAAATTTAACCTTGAAAACCACTAACAACTTCTCTGTTGTTCAAGAATGCCCTCCTGCAGTTGATATTAGCATTTTTTTTCAGTTTATGCAAGTTTGTTTAAAAAACATTCCCCGCCCTTCTGCTGTTTCCAGCCCTTGATTTAACCCACTAAAAATGGGTACTTTTGAAAGCATCTGCACTGAGAAATGCTTTCCAAAGAAAACATTTGTTAGAACACACAAACGATTTATTTGGGGACATCCGAGAGCCTAAACATTCAATTCAGCTGCCA
Source organism: Tupaia tana (assembly GCA_026018925.1). NCBI lineage: Eukaryota > Metazoa > Chordata > Mammalia > Scandentia > Tupaiidae > Tupaia > Tupaia tana. Next base: position 73,432,942 of record JAKSZU010000005.1, on the reverse strand, counting down.
GTATGTGCTTTGTTGGCTAATGTTTCCACAGTGTTTCCACATTTTCACAGGCTAGCGGCCAAGTTGTCCAACAGTCTGGTACCTCTTGGGGGTAGAAGGGGGTATGTATATGGGTCGCGCTAGGGTGCTCCTGTGTGTACCCAGTTGGGGTATGTTGGAACAGGCAGAAGTTGGCCCCAGCAACCGGGAATCATATAGATGTTAGTAAGCTCCTGCCATGTATCTGTCCAAAGGGGCCTGTGGAAGCCCACTCAGATCCCCTGTGATACTGATCCAAGGAAATCAGAACTTGTAGTCATGTCAGGTCTGAGATAATTGAGACAGTACAATTGAGGAGTTTACATAAATAGTCTTTACATTTGTAAAAAAGTTTTCCTAAACATCATATTTAGAAAACTGTCCTAAATCATTCTGTTATCTAAAAGAACATAGACTGAGGCAGAGAAAGTCCACAAATTAGAGTACTCATTTTACAATCAGTTTGAGGACAGGTGTAGCTGATAAGAGATATACAGATTCTTAGGTTCCCTGAATTGGAGTAGTATCCAATAGCGGCTTGTATTAAGAATATCAGGTATTGGAAAATCATCACATTAGTCCTCTTAGTTCCAAATGAAATTAAAAACAAAACTGTTGGTTTCTAATAGGGAACAAACCAAAATCCAGCCATCACTCTCCCTTGGTGATTTTCCAGTATGTTCTTCCTGTCCTGATTTTTTAAAAAGCCCTTCTTTTTTCTTTAGGCATATGTAGTAATATTAGCAGAAAGATTTAATTTGGGAAACTTTGATTCTTAAAAGAGAAAACAAAGCATGTGAATAAACATCGAAGTGTTCACCTCAGTTTGGGATCAAACTGCTTGGATCTTTGTAAAAACCGGTTTTGTATGTCAAGGAGGAAGTTCAAGGCTTTTCGGACCGCCTGTGTTCCCTGTTCTGCGCTGCCGTGTGGCACGTGGAGTCACTCCGGTCCACACCCGCTCCCGTGTTTCCTGAGTTCGGGGCTGGGCTTCCCATTCTCCACCAGCAGGTCCAGTAACCCAACTTTCTAACCTTGCTGACCCTCAGCAACGGGTGGAAACTGGAGGGCAGTTTCTGGTCTCTTTTCTAAGAAACTTATGAATTTTGTTATCTTTACAAATATAAGATGAGAAAATTTTTCAATATTTTTCATAAATCTTTTTTTAAAATGAAAAGAAACTCCTATGATCCATTAAGGAAGGTGGTTATGGCTGGGTGGCTCATGGGGTTTTATTGGGTTGTGTTTTTTTTTTTTTTTTTGTGGGTTTACTTTTTCGTTCTCTTTACCTTTTTTCTTTCAGTTTTAAATTGATACATTGTCAGATGTTAGAGGGAAACATCCTCTTAAAATGGGTCCTTGTGCTTGCTTTCTGGGGAGGTGATCCTGAGCAGGTGAATATACGGCATTTATGCATATTATATGCAGACTGCCCCTCTCCCCTTGCACCCCTGCCTCCTGGGTTGAGCTACTCTCCCCTTACTGCATTTCTATAGTTCAGTTGGTTTTACTTGAATGATTCATGTTTAGGGGGAAAAAATGAAAAACACTCTAAAATTTGTTTCAACCCCTCCTGCATAAAATAAAAAATAAATGAAATGGCAGATGTTAAAAAAAAAAAAAAAAAGTCAGGTAAAGAAGCAGCATACAGAAGTAAAGTGACAGCTCACTAATAGGATCTTAGTTATCCAGCAACTTGAATTGTCTAAGCCCCTACAAGTGACTGGGAATAATATAGTTAAGGCCTCCGAAAAGAATAGATGTCACAAGGTGTACCTACTTCTTTTATAAGAGAGCATGTCGTATACTTCTGTTTTAATTCAGTGTTGTTTCCATGCAAATTTAGCTGACTTATTTCTTTGGTTTCAAAGTATACAATAGATGAGAAGCAGCATCTTACCAAAGACAATGACCTTGAGAGTTAGCTAGTCGAACTTAACTCATCTTACGTAGATCCATAGATGTTAAGTGACTTATCCAAGATCATTCAGCTAGAAATAATAACCTACATCAACCTGACTCTTAGTCTAGTGTTCTTTTTTCTGCACCAAAAGGTGGAAGGAACATCTATAAAAAGAACATGACAATATTGAGAGGTAACAGCCTGACAGTGTGTAGCAGGCAGATACAAGAACTCAAGAAGCACAGCAGTTTCAGGTCATTTCACGTAGACACACTTCAGTGGGTCCTGAAGTTATCTCTATCTGCAGCATTGCATAGTCACTGATGTTCGTAATTATTATTGAGTCATCAAGAAGAAGTAAAAATATGTCTCTTACCGTCTGTGTAAACTAGATTAGGAATATTTTATTCCAACTGGTTAATATTTTCTCTTTCAAATTTGCAATTAAAAGAGGGAACCCTGTACCTGTCCAGAGCACAAAATTCTTCAGGATACAGAACCCTGTGAATACTGTGTGAGTTTTATTGATAATGGGACAGTCTTCTTTGTGAACTGATTCCTGTTTCATTAAAATGACAAGGCTTAGATGTTTGTGGAGAATAATCCTCAAAAGTTGTGTAACATTATCTGTGTCCAGTGACTTGCTTCCAAAGGCAGTGGCCAAGACTCTTCCTTAGTGGAAGGTATGAAGTTCTGCAGGAATGGTAATATTTTTCAAAACTGATGTTGTCTTCGAACTGGATTTCTTTCACTCCCATTTACACATTATCCACCTTATTCTTCTGGCTTTGAACACCACCATGCATTCTCTCTGTCTTGTGACCATGTATTCCAACCTGGACTGACTCTACATTGGCACTTCAGTGGCTATCTGCACTGACTCAGACTCACTCTCTCCACATTGGAAAGAACGGGCTTAAACCTTTTTTTCACTGCTCATTCTTGGTTCACCCTCTCAGACATTCAACCTGTCCATCTTCTATCCCTTTCCTTGGCCAGGAAGACTGATTCCTAAGTCAAAAATACATTTAATTGCGGACTTGGAAACTGTTACCTTTGAATTCATCACATAGTATCAGAAAACAAAGTGAGAGGCATTTTTAAGGCAAAGGAACTTTCAGAATTGAGTATCTTTTTTGTCTTTAACCATATTCCAGCACTATTTTAGTCACTGTTGACAGGTTTTTAGATATAAAACCTACGTGTAAATATGTGTAAGACTTTAAGTAGGCTTCACCATTTTCTTTGCCCAGTTTGGGATTTTTACGTAGCTGGAATTAGTTATAATTTGTCTTTAACATGGGAGAAAGTCGGCTTGCTAGACATCAGTTGTGCATTGCAGATTATTAACTAACCGTCAGCAGTCCACCTGAGTGAAGTGCTGGCAATTTGCTGGGTATATAAATTCAAGGTGATTGGTTTTCAGGACAGAGTGGGAGATTTTAAGGTTCCCTTTGGTTACCGTCTCTTGAATAGGATAAAGATTGCAGAAGAGAGGGAGCACTGGAAGGAATAGGCTACTTTGTGTGTCAGTGAGTGAAAATTTTATTTTGGCTTAGTCTTTTTGCACATGGAGCAGCAAGAGGCTGCAGAGGTCACAACTGCATTCAAACCGTCCTCAAATGAGAGTTGGCTGCCCTTTACTTACAAATCCCCGAGGAAAAAGATTCCATGACCTCTGTTGACTGCACATTTCAGAGCTTCACAATCATACTTGTAAGGAGTTTTTCCTAAAGCCATTCGTAATCCTTCCTCTTTCAAATAGTTTCTTTTCTTAGGTTCTTTATTTTCCTTTTTAAACTTTTACTGTTTTTTTTTTTTTTCCCTTTCACTCTTAGTTTCTCCTTGCCACAATAATACATGTTCATTATGTACTCATCAGCAAAACATCAGAAGACATAAAAAGAAATGAGAGACAAGAACAGTAAAGCTACCATCATTTTAACTACACTAAGAATGCTGAAATAACTTCATATATTCTCTCTGTGTTTTGACTTTTGTACTTAATGATACAGAACAAACCTAGGCATGTCAGTGCAATTCCACATCTTTTCAAATGACCCTTTGTGGTGTTTTATTTTATGGCTTGATGATTATTTATTTAACCGCTTGTCCTATTTTTGGACGTGTAGGTCTCTTTTAAGATTTAGTAATTACAAACAGCAGAGAAATAAATATCATTTAGCATATCCTTAATTATTACCTTAGGATACATTCCAAGAGTTAGAATTGCTAGAATGGAAGACATGTGCATTTTTATGACTTTTGATGTTTTCTGCCAGATCGCCCTGCAGTTTACAGCCCCACCCACCAGAGTATAGGACTGGCCTGCTCGTAATGAACTTATATTGCAAAACCTGGATACGATAGCTCACTGGTGTGAGATGATCATTTTTGAGTTTGAAGAACATGCGATAATTGAAGCTTATTAGCCTCTGACAAATTCCATTCATTTCATGCATTTCAGTGAGAATAAGAAATTTTAATGTTACTAGCTTTTGCAAGTAGCGCCAAGGACCCCAAGGGGTGCATACCTCATGTACACCTGTCATTCATTTGTGGGCACCAGTGTGACTTGACATACCAAGTCAGTCTAAAACGTTTACTTTGGGATCCAATGCCCTCAGTATGGCTAGGTTACAAACAACAGCAGCAAAAATGAACAGCAACAACAAAACTAGGGCTGTGAAGCAAAGTATCATAGGCTAATCTTGCCGCCTTCATGCTTGCATCTACTACAAGTAAATTTTCCCAAGTCGATAAGTTTGGCAAATATTCATATTAAAAATTCTTTAAGGAAAAATATCTGAATGAGGTCTTCATGAGAAATATATTATAAATGCATTCTTTTTTTTTTTTTTTTGATGGTCTGTTCCTTCATTGGTCCATAGAATTTAGAAGCCATAACAACCTCATCTTTCTAATTAGTATGTACAGAAATTCCAGCCTGTAATTACCTCTGTACAGTCCTAAACAGAAAGAGTGATGGGATTTAGAGGCCAAGCAGAGCTGATGGGTGGGTACCCTGGCTGTTGCCCAGTCAGGGACCCTGCACTCCTCTCTACGTGGTTGTTTACGCTACACCCCACTGTGTAAGGTCCACAAGAAACAATGTGGGCACTGACTTAATACCCCCAGTGCGGGAGACACAGAGAACATTCACACACCTAATAGCACATTGCTCCAAAACTCCTGTCCCCTTCTTCACTATTCTTTTCCTTTCAAAAGTGAATACGTATGTAGCCTTTTTCAGATCAACTTCTTTCAGTTTGTTAAGTTTCCTCAATGACTTTTCATGACTTGATAGTTCATTTATTTTTAGCACTGAGTAATATTCCATCGTCTGGATATATTTCGGTTTGTTTATCCATTCTCCAACTGTAGGACATCTTGATTGCTTCCATGTTTTTGCAGTAATGAATAATCTTGCTATAAACATTGGGTAGACCTAGGATTTCAGTTCATTGGTAAAATTCTGAGGAGCATGATGATGGAATCTTGTGGTAAAACATATTTAGTGTGTAAGAAACCACCAAACTGTCTTCCAAAGTGGCTGTCCCATTTTGCATTCTTGCTTCTCACCAGTTATGAATGAGAGTACCTGTCAGTCCACATCCTTGTCAGCATTTGGTGATGTCGGTGTTCTGGAATTTGACCACTTTAGTAGGTGTGCAATGATATCTTATTGTTGTTTTAGTTTGTAATTCTCAAAGGACACATGATGTTGAACATCTTGTTTATTGCTTACTTGCCATCTGTGTCTTCCTTGGTGTGAGATATCTATTCAAGGTCTTTTGCCCGTAAGTTGAATTTTAATGCAAACTCCTTATATTTTATTAAACATGCAAATCTACTCTATATAAGATTATACATGTTAGTGTACAAATGACTTGATCCCTCTGAGTCATTTTGATCTCTCAGAGTTATCCATGTTGAGCCTCCAGCAATTTATCAATCATGATGTAAAAGTTTTCCTAACGGGTCACTGGTTCCTGGAGAGGGTTTCTGCTGGGTTAAGTTATGTTCTCTGTCCCATCTTTGTCTCCTATATTGGGACAGTATTTACCCTGTGATTTCGCTTCTCTGATGGATCTAAAAAGAGCTGTTGATATTTCAGTTTACTCAGCTTTTCACTTGTTAGGGTAGAGTGGCTACTTCTAAGCTTTTTACATGCTGGCCAGGAAACTGGAAGTCCCTAAGGGTATTTTTAGTTCTTCCAAAAATGCATTGTTAGTAAGAACCTAGTTCTTGTCGTAACTCTCTAGGAATTTTCTCAAATAGCACTTGCAATCGAGAATGTAGCTTTAATGATTACAGGCCCAGGGAGTGAGCAATGGGCAGTTAGGGCAGAAAGTCTAATTGCAGTGGTTATAAGATAGTATATTTTGTTTAAAAGTTTAAAACGTAAACTGATGAGTGTCTTTTCACTCTTGTATACTTTTTCTACACAGAGACAGAAAAGATTGATCTCCCATATGACCGAAATCTTCTAAAATACACCTTCTGCCTACTCTCTGAGGTTAAAACATAGAAGTGTTTGGTGTATGCTCTACTTTTTCCAGATGCTAAGTATTTAACACAAACAAATAGTATTGGGTCATTGGAAAAGTCATGACACATTTTTGCTTAGGAAAATATGTCATGACTTTTTCAATGACCCAATATAATATGTTTATTTGTTTATTGTCATAGAATTCCCTGGGGATTCGAAAATATTATATCATTCCCAGGTTAGATAGCAGTATGACAGATGTACATAATGAAAACATTTGCAAACATGTCCACTATATGTTTGTGTTCTTTCTAGGTTATAGAAGTGATGTGACTCTTTCACTCTTTATAATTGACCTAGATTGAACTTTTGATTTTTCTTCTGATATTCAGGGTGTTTGTTTAGCCTGCTCAGCTCTCCTCTTATTTTTTTTTTTTTTAACCTCACATTTTGAACTGTCAAACCTTTCTTTTAATTATACAAATTGGGTCTTTGGAAAAGTCATGATGTATTTTTCTGTGTAAAATGCATCATGACTTTTCTAACAACCCAATAGTATAGAAATCTATAAAAACAAAAAGCGAGAAAAATAAAACTGAAAAATAACATTCCACATTCTGTCAGCTCCAATTCTGAGTGTATGTCATTTCAGTGTGCTTTTCTCTTTCTCTCTCGGAATACTGTTTTTATATATGCTCTGTTATCATTTTCCTCCATTTTTATGATCATTTACTTCAGGACAAAGAACTGCACATTATAGATGTAATGTATAAGTATTATTTAGTGGCTGGGATGTCCTGTAATCTCTTCATTTGGTTCCTAATTAGATTAATTCCAATTATTACTTTTTTAATACTGGGAACAATTCTGCGAGTTTAGCCATTTTTTTTTTTTATATTAGGATTGGTTTAGTACTGTTATTTTACTATGGTGCCAGTGGACCATGATAGTTTCTGTCTCTTTGTCTATCAACAGCTTTTTTCAGAGTTTAATAGACTTCCAACTTGATGGTGAAGAGAGTCAGTTTTGTTTTGCAGTGTTTGAGGCTGTTGTTCCTGCCATTTTATATAGTCAAAAGATAATGATGGCTCCCCATGGTTTGGTCTTTAGAACTAAGCCATTTACTTAGACACATTGCCTGCATTGTCCTTTTAAAATCTAGGAGCAGTACCTTTGTTTCAGTAGAGAATTTAATATTTGATAATGTATGGAAAATAATGCTTCTAAAATAATTCACTTCATTTTTTTAAATAATCATCATGCTAACCATATTACATGTAAATGTATTTATTATATGTGTATATATATTAAATGTATATATGGTGTATATATACATATATATATATATGGTGTGTGTGTGTGTGTGTATATATATATATATAAATAATACATGTACATAGTGACTTCAAAAAGTTAACAGAAAGATAGAATTAAAGTTTGAGTTTATTTTTTGGTGCAAGAGAGTTTTGAAATTCATGCATAGTTCTTTTTATAATATGCATTTCTATGAACTTTTTGAAGACCCCACTCTCATACAGTACTTAACTCTATACATGAATTCTATATAGCCACATAATACTTATTACGTAATTATACGTAAATAATATGGAAAAAATATGTAATAAAACATATTACATAATACTTCTAATTCTTATAAACTCACAGACTTAATTTATTATTTTTTCCTTTATCAATAATTCTCATGTAAAATGCAGCCAAATTTTTCTAAGCTCTTTTATGGCCTAACAGTTGAGCTTATATCAAAAATTGCTTTGGTTTTCTGTCCGATGCTAGTTAAATTAGCCACCCTGTGAACATGGTTAGAGGAATAATTACACTCTGTCCAACGTTGTCATTGACAGTGGGCTGGAAGAAGAGATGGTACCAGGAAAGTTGCACGTGGGACAAGACTAGTGGACACAGAGGAAAGGCTGGCTGTGAGTGGCCACTGGTTCTGCTGAAGACATTTCGTGTTGAATAGCAAGGGGTAAATGTTGTTAGCCTAAGAAATAGAGAAAAGCTCTGTGAACAATTTTGCAGCCCCTTTTTAGAATCTTTGTGCTTGTTTAGTGGGAAAACTTGGATATGCAGAAAGGGTGGAGGGCATTCAAAAAATGTGCAACTCCTAAAATGTTGCTGTTTTCTTGACTGGTCTATTCCCTAGTTAACTACAAGTTTCTTTGTATCAGGTATTATGTTCTTCTCATATTGAGATACTATTTATACTATGTTATTGAGCAGTGTAATTTAACATAAATTGCAAATCGTTTCTAATGAGTTCATAAAATCGGTAATTCTGAAATTATTCATGATTTCATAGGATCTCCTGGTAGGAGCCAGAGACACTGGTCATCATCCTACAGTGCGAGGACAGTACCGTCCTCAACAGAGAACCACCTGCCGTAACGGTCCTCAGGGCACGTGTTGTGAAACCCTGGTCTAAAAGGGTATCTAAGTTACAGGACACATTTAGTCTTTCTACAAGAACTTTTTTTAGCCATGTTTTAGATCAAATAGCAAAAGAATATATTAGCTGTATAATAAGTTATACTGCTTCAAATGATATAATTTCTTTGTTTAGGGGTGAGGTTTATTATAAGCCTGGCAGGATTTAACAAGACCAAAGTAAATGCTGTGCTGTTATTAATTCCTTAATGAGAAAGTATATTGCAGATTTCTTTTGAATGTATTTTGTATTCTTTTCTGATTTTCATTGTGCTACACCTTAGAATTTGGGAAGTACTCATAAGGGGGAAATGATTCTGGATTTAGCTTTTTCTTGGGGGGGGAGAGGTTTTCGCTATAGGGCGCGTGCGCTCGCCAGACAGAGAGAGAGAGAGACATAGAGACAGAAAGTGAGAAATCACCCCCCAGAGGGGATGGTCACGCCGCAATCCCTTCTCCTCCATTCTCCTCTCGGGATCTTGGGCACGCACGCACACACGCCCGGCGTGAGTTTTAAGCCACCGGGTCCGGGATGCGAACCGCGGTCGACTATGTGGGAGTCCAGCGGCATAGCCATTACGCTAACTGCTGGTTCCCTGGATTTAGCTTTTTACACACACACACACACACACACACACACACACTTCTCCACATACCACAAAGGTGTGGGGATGGTGGCTAAAATGTGGACAAGCAGCAGTGGGAAGGGAACATGTCCACAGTGACGACAGCATCATATGTAATGTCCTGCAGGTGTCGGCATCACTCGTCTTCTTAGATCCCTAAGTGCAGGCTAATTTAAAACTGTTAGCAACGTGTATTCTGTATCCTGTGTAGTTTTTTTGTTTTCTTCAAATAGCTTTGAAAGTTTCCTGCAAGCCAAATATAGGCCACTGCATACGTAACTTTTTCAGTAATATGTTTGCTAAATACATTGCAGTAGTAAATATGAATGAACTTCTAAAAATTCATGGAAATGTGGAATTAATATTCCTAGTTTACTTTGGTGCAAGATAATTTAGGAATCCATGCATTTTTTTTCCCCACAAGATACATTTTCTATGAGTTTTTTGAAAGCCCCTTGTATGTTTCTTTTAAATGATATTTTGCTAGGTAATCATGTGAAGGAGAACCATAAAGCCTTAGTTAGTTAGTTAGTTGGTTAGTTAGTTTTGTTTTGTTTTGTTTTGTTTTGTTTTGTTTTGTTTTGTTATAGGGTGCTTTTGTTTACCAGAGACAGAGAGAGAAAGTGAAAGTGAGACATCACCCCTGCCAGGGAGATGGCCTTGCCATAATCCCTTCTGTTCTCTCCTCTAAGGATTTGGGGCGCACATGTACATGTCCAGCATGATTTTCTAGCCACCAGGTCAGAACTCCACCCATGTGGGATCCAGTGCCTAAACCTTCATGCCTGCCCCCTGCTCGCCCACCATAAACTTGATATTTCGCCCTGCATCAAATGCAGCATGTGCTTGTTAGGAAAGCTCTTAGGTGTTTCATGGCTGTCGTTAGTAGTTGGGAAACATTCGTGTCCTCACTAGGTTGTCCATGAAGAGATGACTTGTATCTCTGTGCAATTGGTTTGTACATCCTCACAGCTTTAAAAAGATGAAAGAGTTCATTGCTGCCATTTACCATAAGAAACCCCTATTAATTGTGCAGGTCACTCTTTCTTTTTTTGGTCAGTCTTTCCTTTATTTACAGTCATCACTTTCTTAAAACAAATCTAACATTTTTACCACAGTTACACCACAGATCCTATCTAACACACAAAACTTGGTAGGGTCTGCAGAGCCCCCCCCCCCGCCCAAATCAGATTAGGATACCCATTTATAAAAATTAGTTTGGAAACAATGAGTAAAATATTGCTATTATTACTACTAGTCATTATAATTACTTTTTTATCTTTTTGCATGTATAAAGGACTTATGTGGTAAGCACTTTTTGTGTATTGTCTCTTCGAAGCCTTAAAAGCATTTTATGATGCAGAAAGTGATCAGTATTTTATAGTTACGAAAACGGAAACCATGAGAAGACCATGATTTAGAATCTCGACTAGGATGTCTAATCATCAGAACCTGTCTCCACTTAATATATACCGAGTGTCTGCACTCTAAATATGTATATATATATATATATATATACATATATATATTTGTATATATATGTATATATATATTTTTTGAAACCATTCTGCTTCTGTTGTTATAGAGTTTTAAAATTATACAAAATTATAAGACATATTTTGAACATTATCTTTAAAATTCAGTATTTTGAGATCTTGAAAGTTGTTTGTAAACTGTCAAGAATTATGGAGTATGAGCTAAAATTTTTTGCTATGTAAAGTAAATGTTTGTGGAAAAATGTAAAAATAAATTTAAAAAAAATATGAACAACAATAAAAAAAAAAAAAAAGAACCATTGCTTCTCGGCAGTATCTTATTCTAACGTTCGCTTCTATAAAACAATAAACGTACACAGAAAAAAAGTATAGATGTGGAAGATAGAATGTTTTTCAAAGTTAAAATATAAGATAGATTTCTTGGAGATGATATTGTGGTAAAATGAAGATAATTACAGCAGTACCAGTAGAAAAGTCAAATTAATGTTAGTCTTGGCTTATACATAAAATTTAACTATTATATAAATTAAATTAATTAAATAGATTTAATTGATAAATAAATTTAATTAATTTAAAGTAATTAGTGATATCATTTGGGAAATCTGGAAAAATCATAGAAGGAGGTAGTTATCTTTGGAAATTCACAGATTACATCTTGGGTCTTTGCCTGTGTATTTGGCAAAAAATTAAATGTATTAATGTACAGTGCTCAAATGCTATTCTCCATCTGTCTTCCCCAGAAGCAGGTCTTGGGGGAAAGGGAGAAAGGAAAGGCATGACCATTCTTGCCATGGGTCTGATATGGCTGTCCAGGTAATGCAGACTTGTACAACTATTTGTTTATTATCAATATAGTCCTTTTTTTTTTTTTTTTTTTTTTTTTTTTTAAGAGCTTTTTGCTGTAGGGCATGTGTGCTCCTTGGAGAGACAGAAAGTGATAGATTACCCCCCAGGGGGGGATGGTTATACCACAATCCCTTCTTCTCCATTCTCCTCTTGGGATTTTGAGCATGTACACGCACACACACACACACACACACACACACACACACACATGCACCCAGCTTGAGTTTTCAGCTGCCAGGGACAGGACTCGAACTGTAGTCAGCTCTGTGGATGTCCAGTGATGTAACCATTACGCCATCAGCTAGTCCATTATAGGCTTTTAATGCTGATGATTTTTGTTATAACTTGTAATGCTTTAATGTGTTTTTATAACATTAGAAATAACAACAAAAGTCTCCCCCACCCTCTCTCCCCCCCAAAAAACCATACATTCTTTTAGAAACCAGTACCATGCTGGCTTAGAGTTTTCAAAGAATGTAGTTACCTATACGGGGCTGGTGCTGCGCCATAAAGGTAATGTGCTTACCCACACATAACCACATCCCACATAGCAACCAAGTTCACATCCATGGCCTGGTCAGCTTCAAACACACCTGGCACATGTGCAAGTGCCCTAAATCTGATGGGCTGCAAGACTGGGGGTGGGGCGATCATGGCTTGTCCAGACCCTGTGGTGAATGCCCATTTTTTTCCTTTCTCTCTTTCTACCCCCCCCCCATTTGTACATGCACATGCTATAACATGAATAAAAAGGAAACAAGCCAAAAAAGAAACCATATTGATACAAAATACAATCTAAAGATTGCATTATGAGAAGGAGGTGAATACAGATTCTTAGTGAAAAAGATACATAACCTGCTTTGCTTGTTTAAAACTTATACATTTTTCTGGTCATTGAAGTGATCCCTCAGGTCATTCATTCTCCCTCTCTCTTTAAAATTAGAATTGTCATATTAAAAACAAAATTTGAATTTTTATTTCTCCTCTGTATTCTTTCACTTATTCCCAGCTCATCAGTACTATGTCTTAAGGCTGTGCAGGAAACACTCAACAGCCCACGTATTAGATAATTCATTTCGTATTTGATCAGGAGCCACTTGACATTGTAGACAAGAAAAGGTGGAAATTTAGGTCAATAATCATTTCCTTTGTTTCCTATAGAAAATAAATGACTTAATATTTGATAGTAATCTTCATTTTCTCTAGGTACAGAAGACCAGTGCTGTTATTTCATTACATATTCCAGTCAGTGTTTGGAATTTTTTTTTATTACTATACAATTGACTTTTCATAAAATTAAATGACTGATGAATATGTTAAGGTCCAGTACTCAAATGTCTACTTCAGTAAATTTTTTTTTTTCAGTTTTGTTAACTGTAGTCTTTGATAAGTATTGGAAATAGTGTTAGTAAAAACAGAATTAATTCCTTTCTTGACTATGTAGCTAATCAAAGGATCTGTTGGTAGGATTTTTTTCTTTTTGGTTTATTTATTCTAAATTTGTATTTCTGTGTTTGGATAGATTTTGCTTTAGTTTTTACTATATGACTTGAACCTACTTATTTTTAAGAAAAGTCTTCCCTTCCCTGTGTCAGATCCTGAGTAAACAAAACTCTTTTGGAAGAAAGCAATATACCCGAATATCCATGCATCTCAAGAGTGTAACTAGGTCCTAAGAGATAAAGGAAGATAAATGACATTGTTTTGTTTTCCTGCTGGGTCATTTTATTGGTGTTTTTCCTGCCAGAGGGCTTTTGCACTCACCAGAAACAGAACAAGAGAGAGAGGGAAAGTGTGAGAATGGTCATCCACAATTCCTGTTTCCCCATTTCTCCTTTCAGGATTTTGGAGAGCCACTTACCTACCCCTCCATGGCTGACCTGGCCTATTGGGTTTTCCACTGTAACTTTACTGTGAAATCACTCATTTCCCAGCTGTTTTTGTTGTTGTTGTTGTTGTTGTTTTGTTTTGTTTAAAGGATTTTGCCATAGGGCGTGTGCACTTACTGGAGAGACACAGAGAAAGATAAAAAAAGGGAATGTGAAAAATCACCCCCCGGGAGAATGGACTTGGTGCAGTTCCTTCTCTTACATTCTCCTCTTGGGGTTTTGAACACACATCCACATGAAGCCAGTGTGAGTTTGAAGCTGCTGCATGTAGGACTCCAACTGGGGGCAGCCATGTGGCAGTCCAGCACCTTAACCACCATGGCACTTGTGAACCCCTCCTAGCTTTGTCGAGTTAGTCATCAAAATTTCAGTTTTACCAGAAATTATCTCTAATATCTTTTCCTTTTCCCTGTTCCCAGGGCCACTGTCTTAGCTCAGGCCTCCCCACCTCTCTTCTTGGACTATCTATCATGTGACTGCTCTCCTTTCTGCATCCTGTTCTAAATCTTTGTAAGCCATCTTTGAATGATTTCTAGTCCTGTTTTCTAACGACAAAGCTTAAACGCATTAGCTCTTGCTTAATAAGCTTCATGACACCTGTCACCCATTATGTTCTGAACAAACACATTTTCTCCCTGTTTACCTCAAACTCTCTAAATGTCAGGAATCTTTCTCTTTCATTTACATGCACCCCCTCAGAACTTAGAATGCAGCGGGCATGAAGCAAATATTTTTGAAGGAATAAACTATGTTCTATAACAAGATAAGGCCCTTCATGATCTGACCCCAGCTTACCTTTCAGGTCTCAATTTCAGTGGATACTATGTTCCAGCCACACCAAATTGTTTTTTGTTCTTCACAAATACGGGGAATTTCATGGCTTTAAGATTTTACCTGTGCTCTTCTTCCCATGTGTCAGCAACCAGCTTACCATTTCCTAAACACGGGAGAATGAATCGATCTTACATATTTATGTGCATTATTTTCTTTCATTAGCTCAGCAAATATTTATGGAGCACATGTTATGTTTTGGGCACAACTCTAAGCCTTAGATATGAATACTGTTACAGAACAAAGACAAATCCATTCCCTCTTATTGCTTGTAAGTTCTCTATCAAATTGTAATGAGTGCTACTATGGAATAGAATGGACACAGTCCTGGGGGTGGGAGCATTTTTGACATTGTTGATATGTAGCTTGAGCTGAGTATAGAAAACTGGGTTGGATAAGTGCTCAGAGGCACCAAGAGGGCAGGGTCAGGACTTGAAAATGAGCCTGGTGCTGACTGCCTTCACAACATACGTGCTTAATTTACCTTTGCTCTGCTGCCTCACCTCAGCCCTGGTGTCCACCTTGTTCTGTCAAGAGCCTGAAGCCTGCTCCCCAGAGTAGTTTGCACGTTCCGGATTTATACAGCTTTGTAGCTATGTGACAGGGCCCTGTGGCTAAGGACTTCTATCCCTGGTAGTAATGGAAAATAGATCTTCACCCCAGAGTTAGATGGCTATCCATTTCATAATCATGGGCAGATTATATAATCTCTCTGAATTTTAATAATTTGCTTGTCTAGGGGCCAGCAGGTAGTGTGGTAGTTAAGGTACTGGATTCTCTCATGGCCCACCATGGTTCAAGTCCTAGACTTGGCAACTTGAAAATCATGCCAGTGCACAAGCCTTATCGCAGAAATCTTAAATCAATAATTTTCTTGTCTAAAATGGGCATAGTTTTAAAAAAGTTGATGGAAAATTAAATACCTAAAATCAAATCCCACAAAAGTTTTTTTCTTTTGTTTACTGGTCTCTCCTACATAACTGGAATAGTGCCTGGCACTCATTAAGTATTTTTGAATAAATTAAGGTGCAAACAATGTTATGAATATAAATTGCATAGATCAACATCTGGTACATAAGTGTTCAATAAGCGTTATTGTTGTTATAAGTGTTATCTTTAAATCAGGAAGCCCTGTGATCAGATTGTAGTTGTGTTGCAAGTGCTCTTTTAATCATCAGTATGTAGGACCTGTCCACTGTGTTGGCTCATGGTGCCTGGTTTCTGTGTCCATGTGCCTGAGAAAGAAGGTGTGGAGGCACATGCTGCAGCACAGGGGTAGCTCTCTGATTTCTGTCTGCTTCTGTTTTGTAGCTCTGTGCTCTGTTAGTTAGCTCAGTTTTCTGGAGAGGATCTTGTTTCTGACTTCCTTTCCAGTACTGAACTCCATTCTCTCTTATTTTTCCCTGGTATCAATCCTCTTTGTTAGTCCATTCTCATACCAATACCTGCTTCCACATATGTCTCCCTGGAATGTTAAGAGCCAAGCTAGAGCTTTGTCCTCCCTTCCCTAGAGTTTGGTTGGTGGAGGACTGGTCCTTCTGTTGCCATGGTATTTTCTCGGTTTCTAACCACTGCTATTCTCTAGTCTTTGATTTACTCCTGCTATCTTTTGTAGTACCCCATGGTTCATGAACATGGTATACATGGGATGGGATGACACCAGCACAGTAGAGTCTCTCACTGCATATTTATGAGAAGATTTGGTCAGCTCACAACCCCTTAATATGTGCAGTTCTTCAGAATATGAATGACAGAAATACTTGTTTTGATAACAACATGTGCTGATACTGTGCTCGAAAGTGTATTTGATGGGCCAGTAGATGGCATAGTGATTACATTACTGGACTCCCACATGACCAACTGTAGTTCCAGTCCTGGACCCAGTGGCTTGAAAATCACGACCGATGTGTGTGTGTGCATGCATGCCCAAGATCCCAGTAGGATAACGGAGGAGAAGGGATTGTGGTGTGACCATCCCCTCCATGGATGATCTCTCACTTTCCCTCTCACTGTCTATCTGTTTCTCCCTCCCCCCTTCTTCCCCCCCCCCTCCAGTGAGTGCACATACCCTATGGCAGAAACCTATTAAAAAAAGTGTTTGATGGTGAATTGCCATTTTAATCATCCTCTGCTCAGTAAGCTAAACAGACATGCATCTGTTGTAATTCCTTAGAATATATTGAGACCCTTTGAAAATGCTATTTATAATATTATCATACAGTTTTGTTTGGGTTGGACATCCATTTGCAAATAGAATAAGACTTATATCTGGTTTTCATGGCAAGTTTATTAGCCCATATCACTTACAAAAAACATTTCCAAAATATAAGCATAAACTTTACATTGTTATGATAGTTTATACTTTACCAACACAGGAAACAGAATGGTCTCTTCTATTAGGAAAATATAACTTGATGCATTACATGAATACTTTTACTCGTCCTCAGGAAAGACACTGTTTCATATGTTTCAATGTGAGGATTTTTATGGAAGGTTGTTTCTTTTTTTTGAGACTGAAGATAAATATCTCATAATAATGTACATTATATGGATCATTGAAACCACGAAGGGACCTGCAGTAGTTTGGGCTCTTAGTTCTGTTAATAAAATATTAGCAAATCATTAATGTGATATTTATTCTCTCAGTCTGCAAAGGAATGAAAGATAAAAGGCTTGACTAGAGTGGCAACGGCTGTGTTTGAACTGACATTTTATTTTGTAAGATTTTGTACTTTGGTTATTCATATACCCTCTGCAAAGTTGAACTATCAGTATGAGGATATATGAGCATAGAAAAATACGCTCTTACACGTCATCTTAGCAGTTACAAATTAAATGCAATGCCGAAATATATCTATCCTGAGTATAAGATATATAAAATAGAGTTACTGTATCACTGAAGTACATGAAATGATTGTGAAAATACCGAGTGATGCCCCAAAGATACAGGTATTTTAAAAATACTGGATAGTAGATGAGCTTGCCGTAGTTTTTCTGAATGTTGAAATCATAATGGGACTGCTTAGCTAAATTAGTTTTGAGTTATTTTAAGGATAGAAACACATAATTTCGCCAAGAAAATATGTTGAAAACTTGATTTAAAGAAAAAATGGAAATTTCTTTGAAACTAGATGCTAATTTAACTTATTACTCCCCAAAATGTTGCTACTCAAAGACTAGAGTTTCACATCCAGTTCCATGGCAAGTCAGGCCAACACTAGGGGGAGCTATTTCTGAGATTCCAGAGCATCTTTGCTGGAATTGTCAGTAAGGTGTTCATACCTGTTCCCCTGTTTTTATATAAGGAGTGCATACATATTGATATGGAGATAGGTAGGTAGATTACAGTGTTTAAGAGTACGGGTTGTAGTCAGACTCATTGGATTTGGAGCATAACTTTTCTATTTCCTAAATGTGAGGCTTTATTTAACCTCCTTTTGTCTCAGATTCTTCAACTTCATATAATGTAGCATTGACCTCTTGGGTTGCTGTGAGAATTATTGACCATCTGTTTTGTCTGTGCTCTGTTGCTAATAACAGAAATATCTGAATTTGGGTGACTTACAAAGTCAAAATATGCAAATATTAGGTATTACTATGTTTATTATCAAGATAATGAGAAATTGTTTTATACCACTCTATGATTTGCTATATAGCAATAAATAATAGTCACCTAACATCATCCCAGTCTATTAGGTTTGTTAACCCCTATGCAGAAAGAGTGGGAGGAATTCATTGATTCTTTTGGATTTCAGTACAGGTTTTAGAATTCATTGTTAATTTAATTAGTTGAACTGGCACATTTGTGCTCAAGCTTAAAAAAATATTATTATTCCAGTTGTGAAAACTGACCCATAGTCAGGAGGAGGGGGAGGAAAAAACTACATTTTGGGGAAGAAGAGGCAGATGGTAAAAGCTGGCCTGCGAAGTCACTCCCATTGTATATGTTTTCGAGTTATAATCACGGAAGATTAGTCCCTTTTCCTTGCTCCCATCCATTCAGTGTGTTTTTGAGATCTTAGGACCAATGACCATTGCATGTATCTGGTTCTTGAACAGGAGAGCAACAGTTGGCTGGACTGCTGTGCTGTCAAATCTGATTTGGCAAATAGGTATACCCAGAGTACTATTCTCTCTGAGTGCACGGTGAATTGGTCGATAGCCAGCTCACAGAGCTTATGGGTAATTTTGCATTAATTGATAAAATTCACTCATCACAAATAAGTAACATGTAAGCATATGTATATAAGTATACATATTTTAATTCTGAGGGTTGTAAAATGCTAAAATATTTGTTAAATATACAGAGTACCATGATACTAAAATTGATCACTGTGAATAATTTTATCTATCTCTTGAGAATCTGTTGAGCTATTGATTCAACAGCAAATATATTTTCATTAAGATTATGGCAAAATGTATTTGATAGGAATTTCAAACTATTAGAACCTATTACATATTTCAAGTCTTTAGTCATCTGAGATTATATGTATCTGATCCTAGTTTAGTGAAATAAATGTATCAGTATTTTGTTCCGAATACTATCCCATTGACAATAGTCAATGCCATATAATTTGATTAACTATTGATATATAAAAATGATGCATCTTCTGGGACCAGCAGTTAGCATAATGGCTATGTCGCTGGACTCCCACGTAGTCGACCGCGGTTCGAGTCCCGGACCCGGCGGCTTGAACTCACGCCGGGCGCGTGTGCGTGCGTGCCCAGGATCCCGAGAGGAGAATGGAGGAGAAGGGATTGCGGCGTGGCCATCCCCCCTGGGGGGTGATTTCCTGCTTTCTGTCTCTCTGTCTCTCTCTGTCTGGCGAGCGCACGCGCCCTATAGCAAAAAACCTCTCCCAAAAAAAAAAAAAAAAAAAATGATGCATCTTCTGAGTCAGCCTGTGTGGTTAAGGTGACTGGATCCTACATGGTCAGCAGATCGAATCCTGGACCCAGTGGCTTGTGAAATTCTATAGGTGCTTGTGTGTGTGCACCTGAGAGGGGGATAGAGGAGAAGGAATTTTTGTGTGGTCATCCCACCTGGGTGGTGCTTTCTCTGTCTCTCCAGCAAGTACATATGCCCTCTAGGAAAACAAACAAACAAACAAAATATAGCAAAACGTATTTTCCTAGGTGACTTGGAACATGCAAATTGAGCTCAGTGCTTATGTTTATGCCAAACAGTTAAAATAATAATTCAGAGATTAATATGCCTGATGTATTTTTAGTGTTTAGACATATATACAGATTGAATGTGCACTAGATGCAAAACCCTTTAACAGTTGAGGCTTGGTTCCTTAGTGGTGAACATTGCTATTTTTGTGTTTGTAATGGTTGCGGCTATAGATGATCCTGAAAAATCACAGGAAGAAATGTTTCCAGGAAAACTCCATTGAAAAAAAACCAAGAATGTGTATTTTTTTCCCTTCACTTTTATGTGAAACTAAAATGTATATCTGGCTTTAATATATATAGACTTACTTAAGAACAACAATAACAAATTTCAAAAATCATCACAAAAATACAGTGATATTTATCTAAATGTGCTAAATGGAACAAGGAACCTGGTCAGGTGTTCCTGATTTATCAGTTTTTAACTTCAGAGACTCTGGTTAGCTTGCTTTTTTTTTTTTTTTTAAACTAATGAGTTTATCACAGCCAGTGGGGAAAATGGTTCAAGTATATCAGCTGTAAATTGGTACAAAGCACTAAAAGGGACATTAGCCTCTAATCAGATTCTAACAGTTCATTAAACCTGCCTTTCCAGAACCGCTCTTTGTCTTTCCCCCTTCTTTGCTCTGGCCTCCCTTATAAGGTGTCTTCTTGCCTTTTCATCTGGGCAGGGGAGACCTCCTCCAGGGTAGGAAGCAGTATCAACTCATCCTTCATTGTCTACCAGCCAAACACCCTGCAGGATGCTTTGTTAAGGTGGATTCCTAGAGCTGCTCGTCAGAGATGCTGTGGAGCTGAGAGCCAGAGCTGACTGGCTGCTGCAGGAAGTCTTTCCTGAGATGGGGTAGTGACAAGCCATGCTGGCTGCTTTCAGTCATGGAGGCAAGCGACACGTGAGAATTCGAGATTCATCCTGGATATGTAAACAGCTCACATGCCTCCATGGAAGTATTGCAAGTCTGGAACAAATCAATCGAAACTTGCTAGTAGTACTAGTTCTTTCTACTCCAAGGTTATAAAATCTGTTAGGATGCACAGTCCCTGAAAACTGTTGGGCCCTCGGAAAAGTCATGATGCG
Source organism: Tupaia tana (assembly GCA_026018925.1). Lineage (NCBI taxonomy): Eukaryota > Metazoa > Chordata > Mammalia > Scandentia > Tupaiidae > Tupaia > Tupaia tana. The sequence continues at coordinate 73,412,143 of JAKSZU010000005.1, read as the reverse complement.
TTTTTGCATATGAAAATACAGCATGACCTTTCTGACGACCCAGTACAAAGAAGTCAAAAGCAGAAATTGTAGACACTATATCCTACCAGTTTTGATGATAGTGTACCTTTTCAAGGAAAGACTGGGACAGAAATTTGTTTTCTTTTGATTGTGTTATAGACTAGGTGGCATGGGCTTTTTTGCTGCTCATTAGGTGATTCCAAAGTAAATTTGCTTTTTCTTATTTTTGACCTCTTATAGTAACTATTTGTGATCAAAGGCTTTATAAATTTTATCTCTTAGTGTATTTTCTTAGAAAGAAGATCGAAGAAATACAAGAAATAATTAGCGCTTTACTATACTGCACTCTGTTGGTATTATTAGGTAATAAAACATTTCATTTAGGATTTGCTGAAAGGAGACTTGCTTTCATTCAACTTTTTATTTGGTAGAAGAGCAAAGTATATGAAAGGCCAAAGCATATAAAAGTGTATGAGAGCCAAATATTTATGAAAAGACAGTTTATGAAAGACCCAAATCTGAAGGTTTGGAAATTAACTGTGAAGACAGCATATTTAGAAACTGATCTCTTTTTCTCTTAGTAAGATCAGGTTCGTGTCATGTGGTTACATTTTGTAAATGAGCAAATCAACCAGTCTGAAAACGCAGTCATGTCTAGTCAGTCTTACCAGTGGCTTAGATTAGTCAGTGCTTTAGAAGAAAAGTGGAACCTTAAGCAGGTTTTAGCATACAGGCCTGACTTATTTCTGTAAGCAAGCAGGTGCTTTCAGAACCTGCTCATAGGTTCCTGACTTCAGAGAATCCCTTAAGTGAAAACTAGTAGAATATAACATCTGGTTTAATTTTTTTTTTTTTTTTTTGATAAATGTTCTTTAAATTCCTATTGAGCCATAGTATAAAGAACGATTTTCTTTTAGGAGGTGGTAAATGGAGCCAAGTGTATACCAGATCAGAAAATAAATGATTTGTTCCTTAGCTGTGACTTCAGCTTAAGAATTCACTATGGTGACCAGCAGATGATGTAATGGGTACATCGCTGGACTCCCGTATGGTCGACTGCAGTTCAAGTCCCAGACCCGGCCACTTCAAACTCATGCCTGGTGTGTGTGCATGGGTGCCCAAGATCCTGAGAGGAGACTGAAGGAGAAGGGATTGTGACGTGGCCATCCCCCTGGGGATGATTTCTCCCTTACTACCTCCCTCTGTCTCTGCAAGCACACATGCCCTATAGCAAAACAATCCCTATAAAAAAAAAGCCAAAAAAGTTAAAAGAAAAGAATTCCCTGTGAATCTAAGACTTATGTTGATTGTTTTAAAAGTTGATTTGGGGGTTGATAAATACAAATTTTCATTTAATCAGAATTGCTATAACACAAAATGTATATATGTATATAATTATATTGTCTTGCTTTTAAATTATTTAGATCTTGACTTATATGAGAAGATATGAGTTATTTTTATCTGATTTTTTTCCTTCCTTTATGGGTGTCTGTACACACTACCCTCTCCAGAAATAAGAAAGACAGAAACTTGCCTTCCGTTTGCTCCCACTACTGCAAAAGTATGATGAATTGATCTAGCCCCATATAAATTAATATAAGGTTTCCATACTCCAGTTTATTACAGTCTGACCTCCAGCCCAGAGGTCAGAGAATCAGACTGATTAATTCAACTTCTTGGTCATTATTTCAAATGGAAGTTCAGATTGGGGGGATAATTGGTTATGCTGATATTCTCATTTAATTACACTTCGCTGTTCAAGAATTAGGTTAGCGGTACTAAATATACTACAGTGAAGTAAAACTCTTACCAGATGTCCTTTTTGAATGTTTTATAGCTGAATCTCTCTCTCTCTCTTTCCCTGTCTTTTATTCTCAGAATACCAACATCTCTGAGAACAGAATGTTAATGCTTGATGGGATGCCGGCAGTCAGAGTTAAAACAGAGACTTTGGAATCTGAACAAGGGGTAAGGAGAACTTTCCCATGATACCTCGCTACTTTCTCTTTATGATAGCAACATTTATTTCCAGAGCGTTCCAGAAATGCACATGAACATTTCTGATCTTTCACTTTATAAGATTTTCTCTCAAGTAAAAACCATCTGAATTTGTGGTTGATTCTTAGGCATTTGCAACCTCAAATACTACTCCTTTGGAAGGGATGAAATTAGGAAGGCATGATGACTTAATAGGAAATATGGGGGTACATTTAAATTAGTGAAGATTTTGAAAAGGTAATAAAAATCCAAAGCTAAGAAGTAGTATGACATAGTAAGGTGAGCATGTAATCTCAACGTCAGACTAGTTCGCTTCTAAGACAGGAAATGTCAGAGGACCGTTATAAGAATGTGATTGTTTCTTGGGGAGATTTCTGTTTTGATACTTGGAATTAATTTTTTTTCTTTTACTCCATGAGGACTAGGGGGTAGTTGATGAAAGTCAGTGAAGTTGAAAAGTGTCTGAAAGCAGAAGTAAGATTTCTTAACAGTGCATAGCCAAATCGATGCATTAACTTGTGGTTATTTTACGTAAATTTTCAAAAGGGATGTCAGGGATTTTATAATTGTTACCATTTGTAATGCTACTAGTTAAAAGCATGAGGAAGGGGCGTGTAATTGGTTGCAGCATCAGCCGACTGCTTTCCACGTATTGAAGGGACAGATCACTCTGCTGTGCCCAAGTATACACTGGCTACCTGCCCTACTAGACTGTCACCACTGAGGCAGCACAGATGACCAACAAAAGGATGCAAACTAAATAAATAGGTCTTCTCTGCCTCACTCATGTATCTTATTTTAAAAATCAGCACTAAATATTAGTAAAGTTTTAATACTCAAAAGACATTTTAAATGTGGGTAAAAATCTTCCTGTTACAGTATCTAAATCAAGGCGGATAAATTCATAGGGGACCCCACCCAGAGGTTTAGAAAATTGCTGTACCAAAAGGATTTCCTAATGAGGACATCAGAGCTTTGGAATCCAGATTATACAATTTGGAAGATCTCTCCAGTATATCTGTGTTCCTCAGGTTAATGTGGCAGGATGAATACCATCTCAGTATGATGTCCCCTTTCAGTATCAGCCTGTGTTTGAAACGGATCTCTGTCCTAGGAGAGGATGTCATTTCACCGTGATGTTCAGTGCTGATGTTTGTAGCTCTGAAATGAACTTTGAGGGCTATGCCTGCCAATAACATGATGCTACAGTTCTATGCATGACATAACGAGCGGCTCGTACAGATTTCACCCAAGACTGAGGCAATAGAGTATGAGAGTAGAGAATGTTTGGCCACTACTAATATTATTCATTTGGTATAGATAACCTTTCACAAAAAGTCAAGTGCTCACCAAGATTTTCTACCTAGACTCATCTAGTTACACTCTGTATAACCTCCAAACCATTTAGATAGTTTCAACCTTTATGATTAACCTCAGGAAGAGATCTTTTTGTACTCTTGGAATTTTATTTTCCTAATTCATTTCTTAATCTAGATGCATTATCATGCAGTTAATAAAATTAATTTCTCTACAGGCCAAACAGATGGTACTTTCTCATTCAAAAAAAAATAATCCTTTCCCATTGCTGATAGAAAAAAATGAAAAAGCAGTCTGTATTTCACAATATTGGTCTTACTTGACAATACTTTCTTCAAATTGAAGAGCAGTAAATCTATTCAAACCATGCATTTTAGAGAAAGGCAAAAACTGTAGAAGTCAGTCAGAAACTATGTTTTGGACCCATGCTCAAAGCCAGAGGAGTATGTTCTTATCATCCCTCCTGGTGATCTTTTTTTTTTTTTTTTTCTTTTTTTTGGAGAGGTTTTTGCTATAGGGCGCGTGCGCTCGCCAGACAGACAGAGAGAGACAGAGAGATAGAAAGCAGGAAATCACCCCCCAGGGGGGATGGCCACGCCGCAATCCCTTCTCCTCCATTCTCCTCTCGGGATCTTGGGCACGCACGCACACGCGCCCGGCGTGAGTTTAAGCCGCTGGGTCCGGGACTCGAACCGCGGTCGACTACGTGGGAGTCCAGCGACATAGCCATTACGCTAACTGCTGGTCCCCCTCCTGGTGATCTTTAGATGGATCTTCACTGTTATTCTTTTGGTTTGAAGGTAAAGATTGTAGGAAAGAGTTTGGCACACAAAAAAACAAAAGCTGGCATTTCCAGAGGTTTCACAATGTGTATAAGAACCCATGTCACATTATTTATACAAAGTTTTTTCTCCCCCTTTTTTTTGGTCCATAAATAAGGACAGAAAAAATTGAGAGTTCATATTATTACTTAATGTCTATTCATTAACATCAATTTTATTCTTTGTGAATGGAGCCAGTGTTGATATTTTCACTCTAATTTAGATGTGCCAGGTGGGGAGAAGTAGAAATTTCTCTTTTTCCTCTTAGTTCTGTATGTATTATTTAAGTGTATGATAGATGATATTTCATTCTCTTTTTTTGGGAAAGCTTCAATATATGTGACCCTTCAGTGGTGTTTAGTGAAATGTATTATGACTTAAATCTTTACGGAATACAACAAATTGTATTTGATAGTTTGTAATACTTTAAATCATTTTTTTAAGATAAAAAATGAAATCTACAATTTTCACTTGTGTTCCCTTTTCCAGAGTTTTGATTAGATGAGAGAGTATATGGTGGTATATACTATACAATTTAAAAATCTCAGAATGGTTTTTTAGGTAAGAAATGCTAGAATTTTGAGGATTGTATGACTTCTCATTTACCATTGAAGAGTGGGAGAAGTTCCATAAGAAAATATGAACATATTGGTGAACTTTAAATAAATAGATCACATGTGTACTCATAGGCTTTTTGGGAAGAAAATGAAACATATTAGCTACCATGAACAAAAAGCTATAGGATACTTCCATGATTCCATACATACTTTAAAATTCAACAAATTATGTACTTTACCTATGGGTGGGTTATTGTATATCATTAAAACCTCAGCAGTAAAGCTATTGAAAAAATTTTTACAGTAAAACAGTTACAGTTTTATGGTTTAACAGAAAACTAAAGATACAAAATTATAGAAGTTCATCTATGTCACAGCAATGAATGGGAAAGTCTGAAGTTGGTAACATTGGCTGGAATCTGTTAGGTCTTCAGGAAAATCATGACCTATTTTTCTATACAAAAATGCATCCTGACTTTGATGAAAATCCAATATAATCACTCTGAGAATCCTAATTTTGAGACTCTTGTCTTTAAGACACAGATACAAAGCTCAAGTGTTTGGAGGAAGAAAGACTGCTGTTTCCTTCAGGTTGCAGGCAGCATTTTAAAGATATGCTACTTTACATGGGCTTCTGTTGTAGTTCACTACCAAGGCATATGGCTGTCTTCTCTTGCTTCTTATAAATAATTCTTTAGGTCTTCTGCCGTTAGGTGGTCTCTACATGCCTCTCCATCCTTCTCATTAATTCGGGATCTGAGGAGCATAATGCAGAGCCTGAAGACTAAGGAACATGCATAGATCAAATCTGAAAAGTTCTGGCTGGCTTGCCTCCTTTTCTCAATAAGTTTAATGGCATATGTATGTGGCCATGTCTCATCAATCAAATTGAAAGCTCGAGAGGGCAAGGACTGTTTCTTATACAAAGAGACAATGGTCTGTAGAAGGATAGCATGCGGTATAGAGGTTAAGGCACTGGATCCCACATGGCCAACACTAAAGTTTGAGTCGTGGACGTGATGGCTTAAAAATCATGCTTAGCGCATATACGTGTGTGCACCGAAGTCCCAAGAGTAAAAGGGGAAAAGGGATTGTGGTGTGGTTGTCCTTCTGGGAGGTAATTTCTCACTTTCTCTTTGGTGAGCGCATGCACTCTGTAGCTACATCTAAAACAAAAATAAAAAGAAAGGTTTGTGGGAAAATGAAAATATTATAATAAGAAATATAAACTTTAGTTTCTTGCATAAGTTTTATCAAGCTTGACACTTTTATGTGTGATAATACCAGCCATTCATTCCATCCCTATAGAACCAAGGGTCCTGGCAATTTTACCATGTCAGCGAATTCCATTTTATATTACTATCTGAAGAGAAACGAGTACCCTTTAATGATCTAATATGTTTAGAGAACAAAAAGAAGTCAGAAGCAGCCAAAGCTGCATGGTAAGGTGGATACCTAGTGATTTCCCACCAAACACTGATAAAATTGCCTTAATTTGATGAGAGGAATGAACAGGAGCATTGTCTTGGTGGGCAAGGGCTTTTTGGGAAAGCTTTCCTGGGCGTTTTTCTGCCAAAGCTTTGGCTGATTTTTTCAAAACATTCTCATAATAAGCAGCTGCTGTTATTCTTTAGCCCTTCAGATTATCAACAAAAAGAATGCCTAGAGCATCTCTAAAATTCTTGCTATAAGTGAACCAGTTCCAACTCTTGGTGGCCATTGCTTGTGCTTTGTCTGCAGGGTTGTAGCTGTAAAGCCGTGTGTCAGCCCCTGTTCTTCACAGAAATGCTTCAGGAGGGACCAGCAGTTAGCATAATGGCTATGTCGCTGGACTCCCACGTAGTCGACCGTGGTTCAAGTCCCGGACCCGGTGGCTTAAACTCACGCCGGGCGCGTGTGCGTGCGTGCCCAAGATCCCGAGAGGAGAATGGAGGAGAAGGGATTGCGGCGTGACCATCCCCCCTGGGGGGTGATTTCTTGCTTTCTATCTCTCTGTCTCTCTCTGTCTGGTGAGCGCACACGCCCTATAGCAAAAACCTCTTAAAAAAAAAAAAAAAAAAAAGAAATGCTTCAGGAGCTTGATTCTATTTGTTTAAAATTTCCCTTGATGGGGACCAGCAGGTGGCATAGTAGTTGAGGCATTGGACACTCCCACGTGGCCAACCGTGGTTTGAGTCCTGGACCTGGTACTTGCTTTTTTATCTCTCTCTCTCTCTGAGTGTGTGTGTGTGTGTCTCTCTCTGTTTGTCTGTCTCTGGTCAAATTAAAAATAAATGAGTGAATAAATAAATGTAAATAAATTATTCTAAAAAAATTCCCTTGAAAGCTCTGCTTCTTCTGCAGCTGATGGATTCAACAGTTTTGGCACACATCAAATAGATCTGCCTAGTTTTAACTCTTCAGTCAGAATTGTGTAGGCTGAACCGGTAAGGTAAGGTGTCTGTGATGTAGGCTACTGTTTCTGCTATATATTGGGTCAGTGGGAAATTCATGATGCTTTTTTTTTGTAAAGGTTTTTGCTATAGGGCACGTGTGCTCACCAGACAGAGAGAAACAGAGAGACAGAAAGCGAGAAATCACCCCCCCGGGGGGGGGGGGATGGCCACACCGCAGTCCCTTCTCCTCTATTCTCCTCTCGGGATCTTGGGAACGCACGTACACGTGCCCGGCGTGAGTTTTAAGCCACTGGGTCCGAGACACGAACTGCGGTCGACTACGTGGGAGTCCAGCCACATAGCCTTTATGTTAACTGCTGGTCCCCATGATGCATTTTTGAATAGAAATTACGTCATGACTGTCCCAACACACACACACACATATATATATATATATGTAATCCCCCCCCCCCCCCCCGCCAATCAGGGGCAGGAACAGGTTGATTTTTTTTCTTGCATGTTGACATGGATGATCTGCTGTTGAAGCCATCATTTCAACATTGTCTTTCTCCTTCTTAAAATCAGTTATCCATTTATAGACTATTAGATTTCTCTAAGACCTCATCCCCATAAACTTTTCATATATCATCTGTTATTTCACTTTTCTTCTACTTATGGATAAGGTAAATTTAATATTCGTTCTCACTTCAGTTTTAGTAGAATTCATTTTGCTCTAATAAGGGCACTTTTCAAATGGCTGTTTTATCTGTTTTAATGCCTCAAATCAAATCCTGCTGAAACAAGTTACTCTTGAGTTTATTATGATGCAGAGTAATTTCAAAATCCATTGGTAGTTTATTCATGATATAAATTTCTTTTTTTTTTTTTTTTCCTTTGGAGAGGTTTTTGCTATAGGGCACGTGTGCTCACCAGAAAGAAAGACAGAAAGAGAGAAATCACCTTGCAGGGAGTATGGCCGTGCCTCAATCCTTCTCCTCCATTCTCCTCTCGGGATCTTGGGCACACACACATACGCACCTGGTGTGAGTTTAAGCCACCAGTCCAGGACTTGAACCACGGTTGACTACATGGGAGTCCAGTGACATTGTCATTACACTAACTGCTGGTCCCCATGATATAAATTTCTTATGACCTTTTTGAAGACCCCTTATATTTCTCTCTTGATCTCTGTAGTTCCTGGCACATAGTTAATGCTCAGTAAATATATAATTTATTGAACTTGTCTAGGTATTACAAGTAGTGAAAAATAGAAGCCAGTTGGTAGCTAGTTGTAAACCTGCTCTGTGTATCTCATAGGGTTATTATGAAAACAAAAATTGAAATAATAAATATTGGTACTGCACATTGTCCTTGGTGTCACAGGTCTTCATCTTATAGTATTATGAGCCGGGTGGACACAGGAGCCTTCTGTTGGGAGTACTTTGAGCCTGATATTCGTAGTCATGAAATAGTTTGGTAGATTATTATTTGAGTTTCTTGAATGCGACTTGCGTTTTCTTCAGGTTTGTTGGTAAGACAGCCCATGCTGCTAAGCGGTCTGTAGGAAGGGCATGTACTCTTGTGATATGCTTCAGAGGGACAGTGAGGAGTGTTTGGGCTTTGTCTCTGACCTTTCGTGGCTGTGCTCTCCTGGTACAAAAGCTTCCCAAATGCTGTTAGGCTTTGGATGTTCTAACATATTAAAAAAAGGACTAAAGCAGGAGAAGAGTATTAGAACTGTTACACCCAGAGACGAGGCGTATGTAGAGCAAGGACGCTGCCTCAGAGGTATAAAGTGTGATTTTATTTCTGGCCTGTAGTTTGCCAGCTTGGATGACACTGGCAAGTTACCTCCGTGCCCGTATCTGTATATTGTCAGTGGTGGAGATGAGGTCTTCCTTCCCAAGTGTAATCTGAAATTCCATGACCTTGGTAAACAATAAGAACTGAGAAAAGCGTGTCTGTTTGTGTGTTTAACGGTTAAACAGCAGGGAAGCCGCTTGTGTGTGGAAGCAGAAGTGCAGACACTTTAAAGTGAGGTAGACCTAATTCAGATGCCTGTTCATCAGGTGCTAGTTATATGAGTTATGCTTAGTCTCCATCAGTTTAATTCACCTCACCGAGGAAAAGGGTTAACCACTCAATCTCTCAAGTTATGCCTACGTGTGGTGGGCGCTGAATAAATGTTTTCCTTTTGAAGAAAAATAGGAAAAAAGGCTCTACTGCAGCTATTTCTGTCTTGCAGTTCTCATGGGGCATTGAGTAGAGATTTTAACATCTGTGAGGGGACTTCAAAAAAATTCCTGGGGGGACCAACAGTTTAGCGTAATGGCTATGTCACTGGACTCCCATGTAGTCAACCGCAGTTTGAGCCCCGTATCCAGTGGCTTAAACTCATGCTGAACACATGTGCATGCGTGCTCAAGATCCTGAGAGGAGAATGGAGGAGAAGGGATTGCGGCATGGCCATCCCCCCCAGGGAGTATTTCTCGCTTTCTGTCTCTCTGTCTCTCTCTGTCTTTCTGGCGAGCACACGTGCCCTATAGCAAAAAAAAAAAAAAAAAAAAATCTCCAAAAAAGAATTTCCTGGGCAAATGATGTTAAAGTGTAAGTTTATTTTGGTGCAAAATATATTTAATGTATAAATCCATGTATAATTTTTTTCACAATACACATCTTTGCAATTTTAGAAGAGTCTTTGTACATTAACTTGTCACTTTAAAAATAAGTTTAAGATAAATCTCAAATTGGAACCTTTTTTGTTTATTTTGAATTTTTATTTAAGTATATCTAGAAAAACATTTTGAATTCTGATTAAATTTTATCATGTGAAAAATAGAATAATAAAGCCAAAAAAACAATGATAATATTTAAGCAAAAATTGTTTAACTGTTTTTAATTTTGTATTTGTTTGACATTATTTCAAGTAAAAATGCTTAAAAAATAAAAGAACTCTTTATGTTGAAATGTTTAAAAAAAAATCATAGATACAGAGGCTTCAGGGGAGATGTGAGAGAAGTATGACTTACTTAATCACCCTCACTGTTTACTAAGGCCTAGAAAATTGGCCATAGGGACAAAGCTGATCCGAGTCCCTGTACCAACCAAAAGGATGTTGAACCTTTAGCTACTGTCTGTCTTCTGTCATATAGAGCCAGGTGCAGTTCTGATCTGTCCGTCTTTCTGGTGAGCACATGCACTCTATAGCAAAAACCTCTCCAAAAAAAGAAAAGATAGAGATTTTTGCTATAGGACGTGTGCACTTGCTAGAGAGACAGAAAGTAAGAAATCACCCTCCAGGGGCAATGGCCATGCCATAATCCCTTCTCCTCCATTCTCCTCTCGGGATCTTGGGCACACATGCACACGCGCCTGGTGTGAGTTTAAGCCACCGGGTCCGGGACTCCAACCGTGGTCGACTACATGGGAATCCAGCGACATAGCCATTATGCCAACTGCTGGTCCCTCTTGCTCCTTTAAAAAGTAAAAAAAGAGAGTGGAACTTAGATCTTTCTTTCTGTCTTTTTTTTTTTTGTTTTTTTTTTAATTCCTCATCATCTCAGCACAGGAACTTATGAATAGGCAGAGCTCAATAAATAGTGATTCATTCAGATGCTATTTATTGTGAGAGCTGTTTGCTATGCTGTAGAATTGAGAGGATTTTGAGACCGGGTGCTATTTTGAAAAACATCTCAGTTCCTAGGATTAATAAAGAAATACAGACAAGCACACATATTGTAGCAGAATATGCTATGAAGTGCTTATTTAAGACACGCAATTACATTAAAATTCAGTAGCATTAGGGGGAAAAAACCAACAAATCCAACTTTTTTCCCTAGTAAACCTCTAAACCTCTGCATTTCATTTTACATTAAAGATTTAATGTACATCTGTGTGTCAAAGCTTACTAAGACAGTGTTACTTTAATGACTCTATCAGAAGTGAAGAAAAGGCATTATTAAAAATGCCACTTGCATTACCCTTTAACAAGCCCTCATTATCCCCTCTCCCACTGTGGAACAGGGACCAGTGTTGCTAGTAAATTGTTAGAATTATCTTGGAAATATGAATTTGCTTATCATTTAATGTTCTCTGATGACCCACTGCTTGAAATCTTTTGATCTGTCGTGAAACCTTTGCATGTCACTACCTGGCTTCAAAGAAAAACATAGGCAGAAGCTGCATTGCTGCTAGTGTGAGACCATTTTTCTTTTTCTAAAGGAGGAAAAAAATGTGCACTTCCAAAACTCATAGTTTAAGAAAGAGATTCTTTGCTTAAGATGCAGAGTTGAACTGATTTTTAATAATGTCAGAATGGCCAATAAATGTATTAATAGAAAGAATTGAAAATCAATGAGCTGTGATAGTAATTACAGATAGTACCCAAGGGAAATATAGCAAGCTGACAAATCCTTTCCCTCAGGGCCTGCCCTGGGCAAAGCTATGAAGTTGATAATTCTGCCCTTCCTCCTCCTCCTTGGTAACGTACTTTCTCCTTCAACCTCATTCTCCTGGTACCCCGGGACCACATGTGACCTGCTGATTGTGCGGTAATAGTTCCGGGTACCAAGAGATGACCAGTTCTAACTGCATTCTCATTAATTGAGAAGAATGTAAAATGCCATTCTTTCTGAGAGCGATTTGCATTTTTTATAGGGTCAGTGCTTTGGAAAAAAGGAATACTCCTTAAAGAAATATATGCTATGGCTAATAAGGGAATTTTGATTTGAGTGAAATTAACCTTTCCGGAATATTTTGGCTTATGCTTGCTCATGGTTTTACTTTGTATACTTGTCTTTGCTTTAGAATGAAAAAATCCAGACATGAGACATGTATTTCTATCTAGACGTGTTTTCTTGTGCTCACACTTTCATACCGATTCATGGTTTATAAAGTGCCCCACAAAAATATTCTCCTTAACCTTTGGAGGACTTTTGTTTCTAACTACAAAATAGTAACTGCTATAGGAATGGACCTCCCACCTAAACGATTAAAAACCCAAATAAAATATAAGAGATTTTTAAAAACTTTGTTTTTAATTGGTATGTAATAATTACACATATTTATAGAGTTGGAAGAAGGGCAAAAAAGCAGTCGAACTCTGTGTTCGGCTCAGCTTACTCTCTGGATGCAATTTCTGGCCTCAAAGCTGGAAAATAAACCCAAACAGCCTCCTTGAGTGAAGTAGACAGGGGTTGGAATTAGAGGAGTCAGGCCAACTTTATTATTATTATTATTTTATTGTTATTGCCAGAAAGAGAGAGAGACAAAAAAAGCGGGAGGGAGAGAGAGAGACACACACACACACCCTATACTCTAGTTGAGTATGATCAGGCCTCAGTTCTTTTTCTTCTAGTTCCCCCATCAGGAATTTGAGCATGTCACTCAGCCCGTTTTCCAGACCTGGGGCTCAGTTCCAAACGGTGGTCAGCCATGTCAGATCTAGCTCTCACTGCATAGCACTTTAACCACTGTGCTATGGGGCCAGCCTTGAGGCCGTCTAACTTATGAAGGGAACCGTATCAGATAGAGAGTTGTACAAAGAAAGAGCTTTGGAAATCTTGATAGTATTCCCTTTGAGATTTAGCTGAGTACTTACCTTCCTGTGTATGAAGGAAGGGAGGGCAAACAAAACACACCCAAACCAGAAAATAATGGGCTGAATAATTTTTGGTGCTTGCATAGGGGCGTCACACAAACCGGAATGCAGAGACCCCTTCACACCTGGAGCATTGGAGAAAGGTCTCCTAAAGGTCACAGCTTAGTAATGGATCTAGCTACAGCTTGTCCCAGAATGGCCTTGTCTGGACCAGCCATGCATATCTAGAAACAAGCGTTGAAAGGATCCAGCTGATCTGTGAGTTGTTCACCTGAGCCAGAACACAAATGGACCCCAAAGGAGAGCAACAAAGTCTAGCACTAAATAATGTAAAATCACAGTGTCTGGCATCCAGTCAGAATTGCCAGGTGTACAAAGAAACTGGAAAATATAACTCATAACTAAATGAAAAAATATGAATCAAGAGAAACTTACCCTAATATGACAGAAAAAAATGAATTAATAGGCAAGACTCTTAAGATAACAGTTAAATATGCTCAAGGATGTGAAGGAAAAAAATGAACATTGTGAGAAGAGAAATAGAAGATACAAAAGGCTTAAAAATTAAACATTACAGTGGGACCAGCAGGTGACGTAATGGTTATATGGCTATGTTGCTGGATTCCCACATAGTCAACTGCAGTTTGAGTCCTGGACCTGGAAGCTTAAAATTCATGCTGGGAGCATGTGTGCGTGTGCCCAAAATCCCAAGAGGAGCATGGAGAAGGGATTGCGATGTGACCATTCCCTCCCGGGGATGATTTCTCATTTTCTGTCTTTCTGTCTGTCTCTTGTTTCTCCAGCGAGCATACAGCCCTATAGCAAAAAATTGCCCCCCCCAAAAAAATTAAACATTATAAATGAAGAATATACCTGAAATTTAAAAAATGCAATTGGATTGCATTGAGATTGCGAAAAGAAGATCAGTAACTGAATTCACAGCAGTAGAAATTATCCAAAATAGGGACCAGCAGTTATTGTGATGGCTATGTCGCTGGACTCCCATGTAGTCGACCGCGGTTTGCGTCCCGGACCCAGTGGCTTAAAACTCACACCAGGCACGTGTGCATGCATGCCCAAGATCCCAAAAGGAGAATGGAGGAGAAGGGATTGCGGCGTGGCCATCCCCCATGGGGGGTGATTTCTCATTTTCTGTCTCTCTGTCTCTATCTGGCGAGCGCACATGCCCTATAGCAAAAACTTCTTAAAAAAAAATTCAAAATAAAGGAGAGTGAGAAATAAAGACTGAAAATAACTGAACCTCAGTGAACTGAGAACAATCTCAAGGTGTCTAACATACATACAGTTGGATTCTAAGGAGGAGAGAAGGGTCAGAAGAAACAGCCAAAGCAGCCAAATAGTGGTGTGGTGATAAGGCAACTGGACCTGACATGCCTGCCCAATGGTTCAAATCTCAGACCCAGCAGCTTTAGAAACATTCTGGATGCATGAACATGCATGCTCAAAACCCCAAAAGGAGGGAGAAATGGAGAAGAAGGGATTATAGTGTGACCATCCTTCGTGGGGAAGAGGGGGCTGCTTTTTTTACATGTTCTCTCTCCTTCTCCAGTGAGTACATGGGCCCTGTGGCAATTTTTTTTTTTTTTTTTTTTTTTTTTTTTTTTTTTTTTTTTTAAGGAAAGAAAAAAAAAGTCAAAGAAAGAATGACTGGACATTAAGAACTGTTGGAAACTATAAACCCACAAATTCCAACAAGTTCAATGAAATCCAAGCAGAAGAAGCCACACTAAAACACATAAATATTGAAATGACTGGAAACAAGTAATAAGTTGGCTGTTAAAAGCAGCCTGAGGGGTAGAAATAATACTCCTTACATAGAAGTAACAAAAATCAGACTTATTATTAGAAACCATTCTGGACGAAAGGAATTTTTTCAGGCAGAAGTGAGAGGATACTAGCTAGAGGGGTCTGATGGGAGAGGTCTTGGGTTTGGGTACCGGGCCCTCCCTGGGCATACCATGCATGTGCCTGTGGTCCAGGCTGCTAGGCCTGGGGGTGGATCGCATCATGCAGACCCTGTTTCTCTCTCTTTCTCTCTCTGCCTTTCAAAGGAAATGGGTGAAGAGACATTGGAGAGAAAAGAGAAAGGATGCTAGTTTTATTAATCTGCACAAAGAATTGAATTTCCAAATGGTAAACATATAGGTAAATATAAAAATTTCAAAAATCTTTTTAAGAGATAGTTGACTGCTTAAAGGAGAGGAATGAAAACGATGAAATGTGTTGTAGGGTTTATAACATACATTGAATGAGAACGTGAAGCAACAGTAGCACAGAGGAAAGAGGTCCAAAAGTTGAACTGCAGACAGCCACGCGAGAGTCCACTACCCTAACCACCATGCAGCCTGCTGGCTCCTGTACACTTAACAGTGGTGAAGACGGTACGTTTTATGTATTCTTTACCACAATTAAGAATGTAAAAGTATGAAATCAGAGGGCTGAGGACTGAGCGCCACATAAGAGAGCAAATCTGGATTATTTAAACTGGCTAAATGAGGGCTGTGGCCGAAACTGCCAGTCCAGGGGACAGGGATTTT
Source organism: Tupaia tana (assembly GCA_026018925.1). Lineage (NCBI taxonomy): Eukaryota > Metazoa > Chordata > Mammalia > Scandentia > Tupaiidae > Tupaia > Tupaia tana. Next base: position 73,396,918 of record JAKSZU010000005.1, on the reverse strand, counting down.
TTTTTTTTTTTTTTTTGAAGAGGTTTCTGCTATAGGGCGTGTGTGCTCACCAGACAGACAGAGAGAGACAGAGAGACAGAAAGCGAGAAATCAGCCCCCAGGGGGGATGGCCACGCCGCAATCCCTCCTCCTCCATTCTCCTCTCGGGATCTTGGGCACGCACGCACACGCGCCTGGTGTGAGTTTTAAGCCACCGGGTCCAGGACGCGAACCGTGGTCGGCTACATGGGAGTCCAGCAACATAGCCATTACACTAACTGCTGGTCCCAGGACAGGGATTTTTAAAAAAAATCTGTGACAGCAGTAACTGTGTGTGAGTAAATAAATGACTTTCAATGCTTGCTTCAGTGAATGCTGTCTCTGATGGCATCCTTCTGACTCTGGAGGGAGGAGTCTTATATGACAGGCAAGACAGCTTGCGTGTAGCCCTGCTGTTCTTTTGATTACCTATATGCAGGCCTGTCCTCAGGTCAGAAACTGGAATTCCTTTTTTTTTTTTTTTTCCTTTTCCAGAGAGATTTTTTTTCTATAAGATGTGTGCACTCATCAGGAAGACAGAGAAAAAGACAGTGAGAAATCATTCCCTGGGGGATCCCTTCTTCTCCAACTGGGATTTTGGGCACAAACGCACATGCACTTGGCATGAGTTTCAAGCTGCCACATCCGGGACTCGAACCACTACACCATCTGTAGGCCCTAGACACTGAAATTCTTATCTTATTTTTATTTTACAGAATTAAAACCTACTTAAAAAGCTATCAAGAGAATAAAAGACATGATCACATTACTTGAAATAAATGTTCAAATTAATAGTTTAGAATATTTCCTTCTGGGGACCTAATAAATAATACACATTCTTTCAAGGAAAAGAAAGTAAAAAGATAGAGATCTATCATGCAAGCACTACTTACCACCAACAACAAACTGTGGTGCCAGTATTGATACATAATGTTGACCTCAGAATAAGGAATGTAACTATAGATAAAATGGAACATTTTCTAATGATAAGGGGTTAATTCATTAAGAGAACTTAACAGTCTCAAACACTTTAGCAGGTAACCCTTTGAGTAGATAAAATATTATTTCCATTAGTAAATAACAGATGCTGTGTTTCTAAGATCACATTACCTGTAACTGCTATAGAACAGGGTTCATGTCTTGAATCAGAATGTTTTCACTGTTGCAAGCAGTTTTTCTTTGTAGCTTGATTGTGATAATTATTGTAATAGCACACTGAACGTGGTGTCAGCTTATTTCCACCTTCATATTACTGTGTAAGAAAGATTTAATGGCAACCTTATAAAACTTTTTAATACAAAAATGCAATAATGAATGCATATTTACCTACAGTGAATTCAAATTTGCCTGCAGAGGATCAGAAGCTTCTGGACACAGTAGCTTGAAGTAGATATGAACTCCTGGGATCACTCTTTTAACTTAATTTCATGGGATTGAAGAAATATTTTACTACACATGTTTTAATACAACATAATGCTGTCACCTTCTTTATAATAGGTAAAAAAAAATGTGCAAAAATATTCCATGGTTGTCACATGGGCAAAGTTCTATTTCACTGCATGTCTATCAATTTCAGAAATCAATAGAATGAGTCAAGCTGACACCACATATTAGATTCAGCTTCTGGAAAACTGTTTTTCTCTGTCACAGTATTTTGAGAACCCAGAATTTCATAAATCTGTAACAACATGAAGATGTCAACAATCCCCCCCCCCCTTGCTTTACAAATGATGTGAAAGTCATCGCAGAGGAAAACGTGTACTATGCTATCAAGGTCATTTGACCTGGTGACAATTTGAGCAATTTAATGTCTCGCTGAGTGCTCAGGTCTGTGCTGTGGAACAATGGGATGGTGTCTACTGTCACTGGTCAGCCTTTTTGTGTTGTCTTCAGGAAATATTGTCAAAGGATTTTCTTCGTAAAGAACACTGTACTTCTTTGTATCACTTGTAAATGAACTGTGATATTCAGATGACTCATAGTCCCCATAATTAATTCTCTTTCTATCTCTCAAACTTCAATTTCATTACGGTGTTTGTCTCACAACTAATTAGATCTTTTCTAAAGCCATGATGATAATGATTGAGATAGATTATTCACTTTTAATGCCTTTAGCTGCTAAATAAGGAAATCTTGTTACTCTTTAAAGTTTAGGTAAACAAAGACTTTTCTAGTTTTTTTTTTAAATCTTTTGTTACACTTTTTTTTTGTTTGTTTGTTTCTAAATAAAATGGCCTGAGTGGGAGTGTGAGAGAGAGAGGTTGATTTTTGACAGTTTGCCATGCTGTCATTCTCTTGATCCAGCCTTCCTATTAGGGAGGCCCACCATTGCATGCCACCACACCTGTCATGTGTGGACTGGAAACCAAGCCTAGGCCTTCCATGCTGCCTCTTTATTGTGTAGCAGTGCCCTCTCATTCCTGCCATGGTGGCTGGGCCTGGTTACCCACTTTTTATTTATTTATTTAAAAGGTTTTTTTGCCATAGGGCACGTGCCCTCACTGGACCGAAACAGAGAGAGGGAAAGTGAGAAATTATGCCCCAGGGAGATGGCCATACCTCAGTCCCTTTTCTTTCATTCTACTCTTGGGATTTTGGGCATGCATGTACACATGCCTGGTGTGGTTTTCAAGTCATAGGGTCTGGGACTCAAACTGCTGTGCTATGTGGGAATCAGGCACTTTAGCCATCATGCCACCTGCTGGCCCCACCCACTTTATATTTAAGAGAAATGAAGGCAACTCTCAGTTTGAAACTCCAGCCTTCTTGGCTATTTTAGCTGAAACAAGGTGGTAGAGTTGTTTCAAGTTTTGAAAGTTTCATGTAAAAGATGAACATTCACATCATTTAAAATAGATTGTCGATATGTTACTATATATGCTAAAAACTAAACAGGTAAAGTATTTGCGGCGAAGTAGTCTCCATGAATAATGCATATTTTAGGGGCTTGACCTGACACTTTGGATATTATTTTCAGCCAATACATAGGACCTTTTCGTGTATATGCTCATGTATGCTTTTTCCCAGTCAGTATCTTACTCATGAAAATTCAAGTATATTCCTAAAGATAGCCAAAAATTTCATCAGTGTTGAACCGTCAATTGTTTTGTAGAGTAACATGATTTTTTTTTTTTCTTTTCTACTTTTTTTTTTTTTTTTTTTTTTTTTTTGAGAGGTTTTCGCTATAGGGGGCGTGCGCTCGCCAGACAGACAGAGAGAGACAGAGAGACAGAAAGTGAGAAATCACCCCCCAGGGGGGATGGTCACGCCGCAATCCCTTCTCCTCCATTCTCCTCTTGGGATCTTGGGCACGTACGCACACGCGCCCGGCGTGAGTTGTAAGCCACCGGGTCCGGGACGCGAACCGCGGTCGACTACGTGGGAGTCCAGCGACATAGCCATTACACTAACTGCTGGTTCCCAGAGTAACATGATTTTTATAGACATCATCCAAATCTTTAATGCCTATTTTCAAATGAAGTCATAAAATTGCAGTAGAGAGAGTTCTTTTTCCTTTCTCATTGCATAACTGTATGCTTTCATTAGTTTTCCTCTTGGTCCTTTTTTTTTCCTGCCATAGGGGCTTCTTATGTCCACTTTGACATTCCATAATGTATACATTTACTATTCCTTATCCAAATTCCTTGGTACTAGAAATGTTTCAGATTTTTTTTTCTGGATTTCGGAGTATTTACATTTGGATAATAATGTACTGTAGGGATGGGACCCAAGTCTAAACATGAGAATCATTTATGTTTCATATACACTGTATATGCATACTCTGAAGATAATTTTATATAATATTTTAAATCTTATGTGTGAAGCAAAGTTGTATCCATTCAATCATCAGAAAGCAGAGGCATTAGGTGTGGAATTTTACATATGCTGGTGCTCAAAAAGTGTCAGATTTTGGATCCTTTTGGGTTTCTGGTTTTCGAATTAGCACTGCTGTGTATAAGTGGAGATTTTGCTCTGATTCTCATAGATCATTTCCCATGGGTATATCCACATTTCATCCAGTTGTATTCAGATGCCGAGAAAAGATTTAACATCAGTGATCCTCTGAGGCGGTGCTGTTTGTGGTGACACTATTATCAGGCAAAAGCACAGTGCTATCAGTCTATATGTTTACACAATAAAAATAATACATACTGAAACTGTGCACTTGCCTTTTATGAATAATTGAATTCTAAAATCTGGGTCTTTAATTGTGTATTCTTGGACTTTTTTTTCCCTTTTTTTCTCTTTTTTTTTTTTTTTGAGAGGTTTTTGCTATAGGACCTGTGCGCTTGCCGGAAAGACAGAGAGAGACAGACAGAAAGCGAGAAATTACCCCCCAGGGGGAATGGCAACACTGCAATCCCTTCTCCCCCATTCTCCTCTCGGGATCTTGGGCACGCACGCACACGTGCCCAGTATGAGTTTAAGCCACCAGGTCTGGGACTCGAACCATGGTCGACTACATGAGAGTCCAGCGAGATAGCCATTATGCTAACTGCTGGTTCCCTTCTTAGACTTTTTCATCCTGTGAAGCTACTTTCCTTCAAGTGATGGAAACAGTTGTTACTGTAGAAAGCATTTAAAGTTTTGTTGGCTTGTGTTGCAAGGAGTAAATAAATTGTTTCAAAGTTGCACTTGCGTAGTCTGGCCCCACCTTATTTATCTGAGTTTATTTTCTCAAATTTCTAACCCTACCTGTTTTCAGAGTGTCATGGCCCTTTGTGATTAGTTGGCATGTTTATTTATCATTTTGACATTTTGATACCTTCTCATATTGTGAATCCAATCTTCCCAAACTAGAATCCCACTACATTTCCTAGATGTTTTTGTTGCTGGAATATGGACATGTTCTCCATATGAGCGCAATGCATAAAGAAGCAATTTCTGGGCAGGTGCAGTGGTAGGGACTTATGGCCATTTTGGGAAGTGTCACAGACCTTCTGGCATCAAATACTAGGAACCAGCCACAGTGGCATATTCACCGGAATAGAACCAGAGTACTCGGTCTTCCTTCTGTCCATGTTGATCCTGACCACATAGTATTCAGGCCTGATTCTCAGACCTACCAGGAGATTTTTCTGATCTGATATCTTGAGAAATGCACTCTATGTAGTGTTTAAGGTGATGAATTCCCATATGGCTGACCATGACTGGAGTCCCAGACCCAGCGACTCAAAACTCACGCCAGGAGTATGTACATGCATACCCAAAATTCCAACCGGAAAATGGAGGAGAAGGGATTGTGGCCATCTCCCCTAGGGGGTGATTTCTTGCTTTCTGTTCTCTGTCTCCTTGTCTCTCCAGTGAGTGTGTGCACCCTCTAGCAAAAATCTCTCTCTCCAAAAATAATAATAATAATAATAAAACTAATATATTCTCCACTTAAATTATTCAGAAAGGATGCTGTTGTTTGCAATGGATCCTGTGATATGTGCCTACTTACTGAATAATATGTCAGGTCTTATCTGTTGATGCTGTTGATACATACACGGATTCTGGAACCAGACTGCCTGTATTTACGTGACTCCTACTTTTTCTGTGGTCTGATCAAGCTAGTCTGTTTCTTCATCTGTACAATGGGAGTTATAAAAGTACCCACCTCATGGAGTTTTATGGGAAGATAAACGAGTTAATATTGATATATGTAACATTTATTAGCTACTAACGATTTCTTCAGTCTGAAATAACCTGTATCCCTTTAGTTTATTTTAGTATGGTTATCTTGCCATTTCCAGCACAGAATCCTTCTTCCATAAGGATTCCCATTGATCTTTCTGTTCACTTCACTTTTATTGGGTCTATTTATAGTAACTACCCACCCAATTTAGCACTTAATTGAGCTCAAATTATATCATGTATTAACTCTCTTCTCAGCTTGATTCCAAGCACATTCTTTTGTTAATCACAAAATGGTTCTCGTTCTTAGGGATGAAGACATGCAAGACTGAGACTTGAAGGAGGCTCATGGCTTATTTGAAGGTTGACTCTAATATTAAATTTCTCAGTAAGAGTACTGGAAAAGGGCACCATTTATAGAGCCTTCTGTAGGACTGGTTATTTATATTACTCCATGTACCACTCCTAGCACTTCCGCAGTGATCATTGCCGGTCTACCAGTGAGGACAGCTGTAATGAACAATGTTAAGTAGCTTCAACATCGCAAAGCTTCACAGCGTCAGAATCAGCTGCATTTGATCTCAAAAAAGATTTGCTGTGATACTAAGCTGCCACTTAACAGATGATAGAAACCTCCAAGGTGAGGCAGTCATGGAAAATCACTGGTTTTCATAAGCCTTGAATCATTCTTATGTTATTACCATGTTTTAAAAAAATACTTATTGAAATAACTTCGTCTGTTGATTAGTTGACTGAAATGAATTAGGTTAATCTAGTTTCTTTGGCATTGGGAAGGTACTTCCTCTGACTGCTTCAGAGGTTTTAGTCTAAAGGCATGTGATGACTCTGAGTACCGATTTGCATCTTTTTGTATCCCTTTCAAAATTCAGAGCACCTCCTTGTGGGTTATCCTTTGATGTTTTCATCAGTCCAGTGAGAAGTTGGAAGAGTGCTGTGTTCATCGTTTTGCAGAAAGATACTGGAAACGTAGTAATGAAATCTCTTGTCTAAAGCCCCAAATCAGTGGCAGTGGTGGTATTGTAGCCCAAGGCTTCTAACACTGAGCCTTTCAAGGGTTTACTGCCTGCATATTCAAGTGCCAGTAAGTGTACAGTATAGGGTTTTCAGTAAAGACTGGATGGGCATGACCCCCAGATGTCATCATGAACCTCAGTGGGCTGGATTAGCGTCCCCACCCCCAAGAAGGGCTGGCCTAATGTGAAAGGTGGAAATAGAGTTTAGTCTTGATAGCGCAAGTTTGGAGAGGACATAGAAGATGAAAGCATATTCTTGGGTAAATAGAGATAGTGTGGAAAAACATGGGTTGGAGTGAGGGTTGCTCTGTATAGCCTGACATATGACAGCAGATATTTTTTAGTAAAGGGAGAGTTTATTCATCCTTTTGTTTGTACCATAGAACTCTGCTACTTGTAATCTAAAGAATGCTGCTAATACTGATGGGGTTGGGGGGAATCCATAGCCTCTGCCCTTTTCCTACTCTTTGCTGACATGCTTGGTTTGTCTTTTTCCATTGCTCACCCTCTCATTTATGCAATTCTCTGTTTCTTCCTGTAGTACTAAATTTTCAAGGCTGTTCAACTGTTCCAGAATTCATTTATATAAAATGGAATTATTGGTATTTATCCACATAAAAGCTGTCCTATAGTTAAGTGGTTAGACATTTGAATTTCATGCTTTACATCCTTTCAAATTCTTTATGCCATTTCATTTATCTAACATGGCTTTGTTATAATTCTGTGTAACACTTGGGGAGGAATCCATGGAATCACTTTGGCCCATTATTTTTGCAGCACCAAGGAGTCATTGAGAGTGCCGCTCTGTCATTTTTCAGTCTAACCCTAAAATGGGGTGTGATTCTGCAGATTCCCCCATTTTCCTGAAATCACACAGTCCTACAGACATGCACTGGAATTGGCCTAATGTATCAGAGCCACAATTACTTGGGTAATTCAAGCAGTTACTTGGTAATTAGAACTGCATGTGCTTAAAACGGAACCCTGGATTCTGTGCCTATGAATTATGAGTTCCAGTGATGTCATCTAATTAGTTTTGCACAAGGAAGTTATTCTTCTACAATGCCTTTGGTTCCCTGTTATCTTAAAATAAAAACAAAACAGTAACAAAAACACTGAGAGGGAGTGAGGAGTAGATGCTCATGGGAGAACCCCGGATCTACTTGAAGTTATGTGAATAATTTGTGTTTGTGAATATTCCACTTGGCCATGAAATTCAGTCAATCTGTTGGCCATGCCATGCCGTGGTACTATTACTTGACATCTGTGCATATCGTTGCCTGCTTCAGAGTGCTTTCTTGTGCTTGGTCATGTGATTTCTGTATCCAGTTTTCGGAAAATAGAATAAAATAGGAATTGTGATTATGATTTTTCACAAGAAAAACCTGAGATTCCATTTTCAGCCACACGTAGACTAGTTTGATAAACATTTCCAGTGGATGGCCAGAAAATGCTGGTGCTCCTACAGGGTATTGATAATCACTGTGTGAGCGAAGTGTAGAGTTGGCTGGAGGGAGGATTTGCCCGTGTTAGGACTTGGAACCTTGGGACAGAATGCAGCATTTTGCCAAGAGTCGTCTGTAGACCATGACTGCAAAGTCTCCTGGGTTCTCATCCCAGAACTACTCAGCCAGTCTCTTGGAATAGGAAGAAAGCAGATTCCCCGGCAGCTTCAGATGCTTACACCATTTCGTGAACCACTGATACGGAGCAAGGCAGTATGGGCCCTGGGTTATTCAGCCTCTGGTGACTGTGACTTCTCAGGTGCTACTGTCTAAATCACAGAACCTCCCCTGGAAAGGAGCGATGAGAGACCTCAGATGGCAGCTGTGACCCTCTGGGAACATGTCCCTGGCTGATGGGCTGAGCCTGATGGAGGAACCAGTGAGTGCTTCCGTCTGGAGACAGCTTAGTAATTTCTAGTATCTGGAGTGATTAGTAGATGCATATAAATCCCGAAGGACACAGACCTTTCCTTTAAAGCTGAGTGAGAATCAGGAGGAGATTGCGTTGCAAGATGTACAGTTAAGTATGATACGGGTAGTACCGGGCCCCTTTTTCCAGTAGCCTTTGAATTCCTGCAGAGCCCTTGAATCCCCATTGTCACAGGCGGCATTGTATTTCCAAGTTCCGGGCCAATTACCATTGAATCAGGAGAAATATACTTTATCTTTGAAGAAGGAGTTCACATTTTAGTCATTGACATTTTATTTTACTTCTTTTCTAGTAAGAAAGTGAATGACTCATTTAGAAGTTAAAGAATACTGAACTGTTTAAAATATTGATGTTTTAAGTGCCATAACTTCGTTGAGGAAGCATGAAAATTGGCATTTAAACGATGTCTCCAAAGATTACACATCTTTTGTGCAGAAGGAGTCCTGCTATTGGACTGAACCTGCGGTGCTGGATTCCATGCTCACCCCTGAATGCCTAGCAGCAGGGCTGCAGTGCCTGGCTGAGTACCACATAAAGCCATCCTGCGGAGGGGACCTGGGGGTTAATATTCAGCTTGTGCGCGCCTGGCCAATCAGGAGCCCTGGTACAGGTTTTTCGGGAATGCTTTATTCTAATTATGCAACTGAAGGGGTGTCTCTAATTTTTTTTTTTCTCAGAAAAACCTTTGAGCAGAGGTCTTTTGGGTTAGCGGATGTCTTCTTGCACAGTATTCCCTAAGACAGTGCATCAAGCAGGTTCTCGCCAATGTTTACTTCCTTTTCATTTCTTCAGCCTGACTGGAAACCTGGGATTCTGTGATACAGTATCAAGATATCGTTACATAGAACCTCATTCTGTTACCTCTATCACGGATGGTCCAAAGAGTCTACCTCTCTCCCGGTTGTAACAAAAGATGGATCAAGGGACCAGCAGTTAGCGTAATGGCTATGTCACTGGACTGCCATGTCCTCGACCGCAGTTTGAGTCCTGGACCCGGTGACTTAAACTCACGCCGGGCGCATGTGCGTGCGTGCCCAAGATCCTGAGAGGAGAATGGAGGAGAAGGGATTGCGGCATGACCATCCCCTGGGGGATGATTTCTCGCTTTCTGTCTGTCTGGCAAGCGCACGCGCCCTATAGCAAAAACATCTCAAAAAAAAAAAAAAAAAAAGAGAGAGAGATGATCACAGCCTTTTACATCTAAAAAAAAAAAAAAATTAAATGAGCACATACATTTCATAAAATTGAACACACAAGGTCCATGGCACACCATTCTGCTTTGTCATTTTCCCTTTAGTTTTCCAAAAATTCAGTCTGGTTTCTCTTTGGCAGTTCAGCTTCTTAATTTTGCTGTTTTTCATGGATACTGAGATGTTAAACTCATCTTCAGTCCTTTCCTGTGCTTGAAATATATGGATGATCTGTGTATGAGACCAGGAGCATATCTATAAGATTTCTAATGTAGGCCACTGAAGGAAAAAAACATACACACACACACACACACACATAGAAAAGCAAACAAATACAATATTGGCCCACAATTCATCTGTAGAATATTAAGGTAAAGAAGGGCAAGAAACAAATTATTTTCAATGTATATACATCATGAAGATTTTACTCCTTGAAGGTAATATCAATATAAATAAAAACAATTTTGTCAAAACTAGACAATAAATCAGTTAAATGAAAACTGTTAACTCCATGCCATCTTAGAAAACCCTCATATTTTTTTGTACTGCCCAAAACATAACTCCCATATTAAAAAAAGGTTTGGGGGGAGGTTGAGATTATATGCAATTAAAAACATAATGCTGGGGCCAGCAGATGGCATAATGGTTAGGTCGCTGGACTCCTACGTAGTCAACCATGGTTTGAGTTCCAGACCCGGTGGTTTAAACTCAAACCAGGCACGTGTATAGGCATGCCCAAGATCCCAGGAGGAGAAGGGATTACAGCATGGCTGTCCCTCCCAGGGTGTGTGTGTATGTATGTGGTGTGTGTGTGTGTGTGTGATTTCTGGCTTTCTCTCTCTCTGTCTTTCTGGCGAGTCCACATACCCTATAGCAAAAATATCTCTCTCAAAAACAAAAATGCAAACAAACAAAAACCATAATACTAGTTCTTAGTTCAATCTGTAGACTTCATAATAGGAAGTCTACAGTTTCGAACTTCTCTTGTTCTATAATCTCTGTTTGTTATAATAGAGTTTTAAAATTTTCTTAAATTTTACAAGTCCAACAAATACTTTCTCCCACTTGAGGGCAGGGGAGAGAGGACCCTTGAAATAGCTGAAAAAGACAGGACATCCAAAATTTACTACATGGAATTCAGTACATAGATTACTTAGTTCTTGGGGGGAAGCATTTTTTTTTGGGGGGGGGGAGAGGCTTTTGCTATAGGGCACATGTGCTCGCCAGAAAGACAGAGAGAGACAGAGAGATAGGAAGTGAGAAATCACCCCTCGAGTGGATGGCCATGCCACAATCTCTTCTCCATTTTCCTCTTGGGATCTTAGGCATGCATGCACACGTGCCTGGTGTGAATTTAAGCCACTGGGTCTGAGACTCGAAATGTGGTCGACTACATGGGAGTCCAGCAACACAGCAATTATGCCAACTGCTGGTCCCAGGGGGAAGCACTTTTAAAATACTTGAATTACTTTAAAATTTACTAAGCTCAAAAACTAGAAATTATATCAGGGAATACTATTGATATTAGTAGAGCAGTTTATTAACAAACATTGTTGTCTACTTTTAACACATACCATTACTTTTTCTTTCACGATAGAGAACATACACGCATGCACGTACAGGATAGAGAAATTTCAAGAGAAGTTATCCTCAAAGGAGTCCCATCATGGCACAATCTTTTCCCAGCCCTCTAGTTTCTCTGGATTGTGGGTGCCCAACATATTTTCAAGCTGTCCTGGGGACACTTGTGTTACTACTGCACAGTAGCTGAGCTGTTAATATTATAACAACTGTATCTTCAATTGAAGAAATTAAGTCTTGGAGTGTGTAAGTATCTATGTGACCTCAAGCTCAGGAATGTTCTTTCTACTGTACACATAATTTTAAGCAATTTCAGACACAATATCTGATAGACATAAGACAGGAAAAAGTATGAATGCGTAAGTATTCATATCCGCTTCTTTCTTCCAGCTACTTCTTTGTGGTGGGCCTTTGTCAAACAGAATCTAGACAATGAGAGCAAGCTGACTTTTGAAAGCTGAGTTTTAGTAAAAGCCAGCATGGGTTAATTTATTTTGGAAAGGACAGGGAACTGTTACCAGGTAGGAGAATAATGAATTTTGAAAGGGTCTTTATAGACTGGAGTAGGGGCATTCAGTGTGAATTTCCAAGAGTTTTAGCAAGTTGGGTTTGGAAAATGGGGAAAGGGAGTTTTAAACATATGTTACCATCTCTCTCTTTTTTTTTTTTATTGGAGAGGTTTTTGCTATAGGGCATGTGTGTTCGCCAAACAGACAGAGAGAGACAGAGAGACAGAAAGCAAGAAGTCACCCTCTGGGGGGATGGCCACGTCGCAGTCCCTTCTCCTCCATTTTCCTCTTGGGATCTTGGGCACGCACGCACATGCGCCCGGCGTGAGTTTAAGCCACCGGGTCTGAGACTCAAACCGTGGTCTACTACGTGGGAGTCCAGCGACATAGCCATTACACTAACTGCTGGTCCTGTTACCATCTCTTTTTAATTAAAAAAATTTATTTTGAGTACTGGACTGGCATTTCCTTGAATGATACATTGCTGTACTTGGTGCATAAAACTGCTCACCTCCATTTAGCTTACAACATATTTAAGAAAATAAATGCACATATCCACATACATATATGTTATTATTTTTATATGTACATGAATTTATACACACAGCATCAAATACAAATATATTGGTGTATGTGTTGTCATACAACGTATACATGTATATTTATAAATACATTTGTACACACAAACACAGGATGCTTCTCACAGTATTGCCAATGCTGTTGTCTAGAGCAGGCTTTCAAATTACTTGCATTTTCATCCATGTAAAAGAGAAAAGATGCCAACAGTGGAACCCTAAAAGATTAATGGGGCTATCCTGACATACAGTGAGATCCTTCAGTGGAGTCTGGGGTAACTGTTGCCACTAACTAGACTCCCTTCCTCTCTACAATCTGGGGGATCTTAGGGGAGAAAGATTCATAGCAGATGAGTCAGCGATAGTAGCAGTCAGCCTGGGAATCTCTCAGGTAAGGGTTGAGTCTAAGGATGTGTCTGAGATGTTGGAGGACAGTCCTGATGAACACACTTCTCTGAGGAGTGAAAACACTTCCTCTCACCATTGCAGATATTTGGGATGTTATTTGCTTTTGATGGTATATTGATTATAATATCCAAATTTCTACCTCACTCAAAGGACATGGATGCAATGTGGTATATGATGTTAATGATGTAGTTAGGAATTAGGGATGAGTAAAATGTAACAATAAAATGAACAGCTTCATTTGACTTGGTACAGCCAACTGTGAAATGATGTCACTGACTTTAATTTGGACTTAATTGTTGAGGGAATTTTTCGCTTGTCATTATGGGTTCATTTTGTTTTCTTTCTATTCTACATTTAGATTTAGAGAAAGATCGTTTCCTTCCCCATATGAAGATAAGTACGGTCAATGTAAAAAATCCAGGCTGCTTCTGTGCAGTATAGAGAGGCTATAAAGATGAGTTGTTTTGGTAGCATTAGTGTTAGGTTTTGCTTGAAAGTCAGGACAGGTGTGTGTGTTTGCCTGCACGAAATCCCAAGGGGAGAATGGAGGAGAAGGGATTGTGGTATGGCCATCCCGCTTGGGGAGTGATTTCTCACTTTCTCTTTCTCTGTCTCGCTTTGTCTCTCTGGCAAGGACATGTACCTTATACCCCTGACCTCCAAAAGAAGGCCATTAATAGGATTACATCTTTTAGCTTGTGACATTTGACAGTCAAGTTAAGTGGATTCAGAGGTATGGTTTGTGTTCCATCTTCAGGACTTTGCAGCAGAACTCAAAACAGGAATTAAGAGCAATTCAAGCATCAAGAGTCCAGTAGGAACAGGGTTTAGAGCACATCAGCTGAACACCTCCAAACAGCAGTTACAAATCTGTTAATGATTCTGGGGTTCTCACCAGAGAAATCACGTATTTAACCATACTTGGGGTCAGTGGGTACAATGTAAATCTGTAATTCTTGTATTGGCAGTCTTTCTTTTTATCCAGCTTTAATTATCTAGCTTTCTAAATGTTGTCTTTGCATTGGGTAAAGAGCTCGAGTCCTGGCGAGCTTGAATTGTATGGAATTCACATCATATAACCAGAAATACTCCGAGTTTATTTATGTACCTAAGTATTAAAATGTATTTAAAATAGTTCTGTGTCAGAATTCTCGTTCAGTCCTGGGGCATGAGGTGAGAGATGTGCCTTATGTGAGTAGGCATTTAGGTAGTTCATCTACATCATAGAATGTGGAATCAAATTTTCCTACTAGCAATTTAAAAGAGAGAACAGTAGAAATAGTTGTAGACATTCCAGTGATGGAATTTCAAGGTGGAAATATTGCCATGGAAACAAAGATTTGAGTAGGAGTAACAAGAATTGTGAAGGGAAGTATATTTGGCAAGAAAAACGAGGGAAGGAAAAATAAGTTTTAAGTATTGCTCACTTGAAATTGTGTTTTCCAAGTCAGCATTTACTTGGGAGTTTCTCCTTTGGCCCTTTCACTTTAATCCTTGTGAGTTGTGTAGAGTGTGTGTGTGTGTGTGTGTGTGTGTGTGTGTGTGCGCGCGCGCGCCCATTTAACCGGACTGAGCACTTGAAGATTAACTGCCTGTTAGCTAGACTAAACTTTTCTTTTTTCTTTTTTAATTTTCTATAGGCCATGTGTACTTGCCCAGGAGAGGCAGAACGAGAGAGGGAAAGTGAGGAAGCACCCTTCAGGAGATTGACCACACATTAATCCCTTCTCTTCCATTCTTCTTTTTGGGATTTTGGGCATGTACACATATGTGCCTGACATGTTTTTCAAGCTGCTGGGTCTGAGACTCAAGCCGTGTAGTTGGCAATATGGGATCTAGCCATCTTAACTGCCCTGCCACCTCCTCGCCCCAGATTAAGCTTTAGATAGACTAAACACATAGCTTAAAGATCAGGGATGATGGTGGTGGTGTTTTTTTCTTTTTTTTTTTTCCTTTTCTTTTTCTTTTTCTTTTGTATTTCTTCCTTTTGTTTCTCACTGTGTCTTCACAGTGGAAAATATTTGGTTATATCTTACAATCCGGGACCAGCAGATGGTGTAGTGGTTACATGGCTGAACTCCCACATACCTGACTGCAGTTTGAGTCCCAGACCTGGTGGCTTGAAAATCACACCAAGTTCATGTGTATGTGTGCCCCAAATCCCAGGAGAATGGAGAAGAGATTGTGGCATGGCCTTTCCTTTCAGGGGTTATTTCTCACTTTCCCTCTCATTGTCTGTCTCTCTGTCTCTCCAGCGAACACACGCAACCGAAGGCGAAAACTTCTTTAAAAAAATCTTACAATCAGTTTGATTTAAAAAATGACTTCTGTGTGCGAAGCATTGGCCTAGATGCTACTTAACATACAAATACATAATCTCTGCTACATAAAGAGTTTCTACGCCCAAAGCAGGATGAGACTGCAATATGACTAAGAATCGTAGCTGATGGCTATTTATTACTTATTTGCTAGATACAGCACTTTACATACATTATTTTATTTAATTCTGACAAACCTTGAGGAGTAGCTATTATCATCTTCCTTTTCCTTAAAGAAACTGAGTCTCAAGAAAGATCTGTTGATCATGATGACAATGACAAATAGGTGCTCGAGTCCAGCTTGGGACTTAGAGGAACCCAAAGCTGGGCTTTTCATGTATCTATGGGTTGCCATCACGTATGTATGTAACAGGCAAGTACAAAAATAGGGGTATCGAACAATATTCAGTTTCTGAGCATAGGCTGACTATTGCTGATTTACAAGATCTAGAAAAGCTTCAAGGTGGTGACAGCTGATAGAGTTCCTGAAAATTTAGTAGAAAGATGAGGAAGATAGATCATCAGTAGAGAAGATAGTTCCAGGAAGTGAGGAGGATTTATTAATGTAATAAATACCTATCTCATCTTAGGAATGCAATGTATTGAGTATTTATTTTTAGAGGTTTTTGCAATAGGGCGTGTGCGCTCGCCAGAAAGACAGACAAGAGAGACAGAAAGAGAGAAATTCCTCCCCAGGGGAGATGGCCACGCCGCAGTCCCTTCTCCATTCTCCTCTTGGGATCTTGGGCATGCACACACGTGCCCAGCGTGAATTTAAGCCACTGGGTCTGGGACTCAAACTGCGGTTGACCATATGGGAGTCCAGCGACATAGCCATTATGCCAACTGCTGGTCCTTCTATTGAGTATTTTAATAGCACTTATAAAATAATCATTTTTTTATAGCAGATAAAGTGGGGTTTTGTTTGTCTTTTTAAGGCAAGACCAATCAGGCAAGGCCGTGGGAATATAATCCATATTGGACCATGGGTCCTGTTTTGGGTGATGTTTGTTCAGACTTGGGCAGGAGTTAGTTATGGAGGTTAATGTAAAGAGATGCCCAATCTTTGACCTAGTCAGATATAAGAGTGGCCCAACCAAGACCTGTGTACATGTTTTTTCCTTCCAGATAATTGCCAACAGCATTTTACTGCCTTTTTTTTTTTTGGAGAGGTTTTTTCTGCAGTGTGCGTGCGCTCGCCAGAAACACAGAGACAGAGAAACAGAAAGCAAGAAATCACCCCCCGGGGGGATGGCCACACCGCAATCCCTTCTCCTCCATTCTCATCTCGGGATCTTGGGCATGCACACACACGCACCCAGTGTGAGTTTAAGCCACCGGGTCCGGGACTTGAACGGCAGTCGACTCCATGGGAGTCCAGTGACATAGCCATTACGCTAACTGCTGATCCCAACATTTTACTGCTTTGAAAATGTGTTTGTATTTGTTCACTGGGGACAGATGAAGTTATCAATTAAATAAAAACAATTACACCACATAAGAGTACAAAGCCAGTTCTTGTACTTAGAGCCTAGAATTCTAATAGTAAGGTGCAGACATCCCAATTCCTCATTTCCCATTTCTTTGTTAAATATTAATACATTAATTTATATGGCCACAGTCTGTCACTGCAGCTCTGGCTTCATCAGCCCATACATCAGAGTTAAATGATCGTACTTAAGCCTTCATTTACAGAGTAACTTACATACTCTGGCTAATTCATCATGACACTTCTTAGAAGGTTCTTACTTCAGCATTATGATTGCTGTTTTACAGGCAGAGAATAGGAAGTAAAGATGTTAATTGTGTTTATTTACCTTACCTATATAAAACATTATACCTAGAGTGTCACTTTCAACATGATGACATTAATTTTTAGAATTTTTTACTTTTGGGATTCTGGGATATGGAAGGGTAGATATTTGCAGAATTGATGGTCTTTTGTAGTTCCTCTGCTATTGCCAGACTGAGATATTTATTAGGTGATATCTGATATCTCTGGTCCTGTGGCCTATGCCAATTCTGAGATTCAATAAATCTATTGATTTTTATTAGTTATTTATATGAATATGCAAAACTAAGCATTACATAAATTTATTAACATTTTAAAACCTCCTTCCCCAATGTGAGTAGTGTATTTGTCTCTTTCACATGCGTTTTATACTTCTTAGTTATGGCACTAAGTTACTTCACGTGTTTTTCTAAAACTCTGTGCAGATCAGTAAGAACAGATAAAAACCATAAAACCTCATGCTTTAGGCATAACAGGAAGACAGAAGATACTACAAGCTTCTCAAGATCTGTGAATAGAGAGTAAACACCACATTCCGGAATAGATTTATTTCTCAAGTTCCCATCTCAAGTCTTTGTGGAGAATTGGGTTTTCGGAAAAGTTGCACTGAAAGGAGAGAATGTAATTGTATTAAATTCAACCTTCCAAAGAAATAAGTCACTCCTAAATTCAGACACAGCTGAGAAAGAGGCTTGCACGTCTCAGACCGCGTCCTGCAGGCCTTCTTGGAAAGGCACGCCTTCTGGAATAAAATGGTGTGGGAGATTTTATAGTGCTATCTTGAAGATATCTGTGTCCTAATTCCTGGTACCCATGAATATTACCTTGTCATCTGCATTTGCAGATGTAACTGCTTCGAGAACTGTGAGATGAGCAGATTATCACAGATTACCTGAGTGGGACCTAAATGAAATCACAAGTGCTTTTTTTTCTTTCTGTTTTTTCTTCTTTCATTACCAGAGAGTAGGAGTGTGTGTGTGTGTGTGTGTGTGTGCGCGTGTGTGTGTTTGTGCGTGAAGGAGGGAAGGGGGGAGAGAGAAACAGAACCCCCTAATAGTGTGTGGTCATACCACAATCCTCACCATCCTTTTCCCTCCATCAGGATTTTGGGCATGCATGCACATGTACCTGACAGATTTTCCAAGTCACCAGGGCTGGGATTTGAACCATGGCCAATCATATGGGATCTGGCTGCCCATGTGCAATTCTTAAGCACTGCACTCCAGGGTGGCCCACGAGTGCCTTTATAAGAGGGAAGCTGAGATCGACTATGGAAGAGAAGACCAATGTGAATGTGGACCAGACTGAAGGAATGCAGCCATAGGCCGGGGCACCAGGAGCCACCCACAGCTGGGGAGGCTAAGAATGAATTTTCATCTGAAGCCTCCAGAAAGAACTAGCCTAGCTGACCCCCTTGATTTTATCCCCGTAATACTTATTTTAAACTTCTCGCTTCCAGAACTATAAGAAAATTCCTTCCATCCATCCGTCTGTCCCTCCTCTCCTCTCCTCTCCTCTCCTCTCCTCTCCTCTCCTCTCCTCTCCTCTCCTCTCCTCCCTATCTTTCTCTCTCTCTCTCTCTCTCTCTCTCTCTCTCCTTCCTTCCTTCCTTCCTTCCTTCCTTCCTTCCTTCCTTCCTTCCTTCCTTCCTTCCTTCTCTCCTTTCCTTCTTTCCTTCTAACAAAGGAGAATATATGACAACAAGTGTATGGCATCATGTCCCATACATGTTTACTTCCTGACCCTTCATAGGAAATGTTTGCACATCCCTGGCCGATATATAAAAAGGGACAAATTATTTATAAAGATAAGATAATCGAACTGGCATCAGAATTCTCAAAGCGGACATCCAAAGGAGGCACAACAGTTCAGGAGATTCAAGAAATGAAAATGTGAACTATCCAGCCAACCTGTATATCAAATATCAAAGCTGTAATAACAGTTCCTAACAGGCCAGAACTCAGGGACTTCAGCACCTAGGAGCCTTTATTTTATTTTATTTTATTTTTGTGAATTGACACAAATTAACTGCAAATATTTATGGATGTTTCAGTATGTATCTATATTATGTTAGAATCAAACTGGGACTTTTAGCATTTTTATCACCTCATTTATCATTTCTTTGTGTGAGATCATTTGAAATCCTTTCTTTGGCTTCTTCCACATATATTTATGGTGAACCTACTATATGCACTGTTCTAAGTGCAGTAGAGCTCGGAGTTAATAAAAATGTCTACTTCGGGGGGCCAGCAGGTGGTGTGGTGGTTAAGGCACTGGACTTCCCTTGTAACTAACTGTAGTTCAAGTCCTGGACCTGGCAGCTCTATAATCACACCAGATACATGTGCGTGCATGGCCCACATCCTGAGAGGAGAGTGGATTAAAAGGGATTATAGCTTGGCCATCTCCCCGGGGGCGATTTCTCATCTTCCCTCTCCCTTTCTCTCTCCAGTGAGCACATATGCCCTATGGCAAAAAAAAAAAAGAAAAAAAAAAAACCTTAAAAAAATAATAAAATCAAAAGTCTCATGTTGTGAAACCTGGGGCTGGAGTACCTAGCACCTCTCTAGAGATGGGTGTCTGCTCCAAGCCGAGAGTTTCAGAGGACAGATAGATTGCTCTCCTTGCTTTTCCTGAACTCCAGGCAGAATGAGGCACAGGGAAAGTGGATCTGTGTGAGGGGGAAGTCAGGGTGCCACAGAAATATCTGGAAGGGGAAATGCAAGGGGTCAGAAGCAGTTATCAGAAACGAGTCAGAAAACAGGGTTTAAAAGTAAACCACTTTGGGAACCAGCAGTTAGCGTAATGGCTATGTCGCTGGACTCCCACGTAGTCGACCGCGGTTCGCGTCTCGGACCCGGTGGCTTACAACTCACGCCGGGCGCGTGTGCGTGCGTGCCCAAGATCCCGAGAGGAGAATGGAGGAGAAGGGATTGCGGCGTGACTATCCCCCCTGGGGGGTGATTTCTCGCTTTCTGTCTCTCTGTCTCTCTCTGTCTGTCTGGCGAGCGCACGCGCCCTATAGCGAAAAACCTCTCAAAAAAAAAAAAAAAAGTAAACCACTTTCTTTGGGGTATAGGCTGAGAAGGTGATGGTTCTAGGAGCCACTTACTGATATGGGTGGATGCAAGACAGTTCAAAGACCAATGTCCACAGAGCAGCAAGGATGAACAATAAAACAGACTAATTCATGGATATGCAGTGTTAATGATTTTCTTATAAAACATTTGACTGTGCCATTCCTGCTTTTACTTATATTTTTCTTAACAGAAAAAATGTTTATTTAAAAAATATGTTTAATGCAGTTATTATAAGTTTGTCATGTTTAGAAATTTGACATGTGCCACTGTATTATACAGGGTTTGTATAATTTTTAAAATTTTTTAAGTTTTTTTTTTTTTTTTTTTTTTTTGCCATAGCATGTGTGTGTGCACTTGCTGGAGAGAGAACAGAGAGGGAGGGAAAGTGAGAAACCACTCCCTGTGAGTGACCATGCTGCAATCCCTTCTCCTCCATTCTCCTTTCAGGATTTGGGGTATACAGGGACGTGTGCCTGGTATGATTTTCAAGCTGCTGGGTCCCAGACTCAAAATGTGGTCAACCATGTGTGAGTTCAGTGCTTTAATCACTTGCTGGCCCCTGTATTGTACAGCTTTTAAATGTTTTACTTAAAAGGACAATTGCAGAAAATATACTGAAGTTGATGTTAATTTATACATAAAAGTGCTTTCTAGATTTAAATAAATAAAATACAGAAACTATATTCTTTCTAAATTCTTTCTAAGACATAAAAACCTATTTCCTTCCCCACTCCCCCCCCCCCCCCACCAAGTTCAAATTTATTACTTTCTCCCTTTCCCATTTTATTAGAAGAAATATATGAGGGAACTTCAAAAAATTAATGGACAGGGCTGAGGGTAGCATGGTGGTTAAGGCTACTGGACTCCCACGTGGCCAGCTGCATTCTGAGTCCTGGACCTGGCAGATTGCTTACTTGCTTTCACTTTCTAACTCTCTCCGTTCAAGTTAAAAGTAATATTGATAGAACTAGCAGATTGCGTAATGGTTATGTTACTGAACTTCCATGTAGTCTACTGTAGTTCAAGCCCGGACCTGGTGACTTAAAAACTCACTCCAGGTACATATGCATGTGTGCCCAAGTTCTCTAGAGGAGAAGGGAGGAGAAGGAATTGTGGTGTAGCCATCTCCCCTGGGGGGTGAATTCTGTCTCTCTGGTTAGTGTACACACCTTATAGCAAAAATCTGTTAAAAAATAAATAAAAGTAATGATAATAAATAAAATTAAATAAATCATCATCATAATTCATGGATAAATGGAATGAAAGTATGAGTTTATTCTGGTGCATAAAATGTAAAACCCAAACATAGTTTTTCCCATAATATGCATTTTCCATGTACTTTTTGAAGATCTCACATATACTGGGAAGTCACAGAGGAGTGAGCACTGTCTCTTGGTCACTTATGTTGGTGGAAAGGACAGTATTTTCTTATGCACTTAGATCCACAGAATGCTTCTGCTGCGGGTCTGGTGGCTGACTCCCAGAACGCACCATCACACTGAACATAATGTGGACCACGATTTACAGACCATGATTAAAATTATGGCAAACCTAAGAAATAGCCCAGGTGAGCTTTAGCTTTCAAGTGCTACATCAGCTAGTTTTCCCTAGAATTACACATAAGGGTTTTCTCAAAGTGAAGAAACCCTAGAATTACTTGCTAAATTCCAAATTAAGGTTAAGTGATATGTAGCAGGAAAGAAGAAGAATGTATGTGAAGAACAAAGTGCACAGAAATGCAAAACAGCAGTAGTTCAACTCCACACAAGAACTGTAGGCCTGGCGTTGAGGTCAGCCCTTGGGGTACCATGGAGAGAACCGGTCAGTGTGCTTAAGGAGTGCATATTCTAGTGTCAGAATGCGTGCTGGGTTAGGGGAGACAGAATTTCCTGGGGGTAAATTTGGGAGTGTTCATTGGAGAAGATACCACAGGAGCTGTGCTTTCAAAGATAATTTACTAACATGGAGTGAGGGGTGTGGAAGAGAGAGGAAGAGGGAGATAACAAAGCAGTAGCCCAGGGCTTCATCCTCTGAGGAGAACAGTAGCTTGGCATTGCAGGAGGAAGGTAAGATCTGAAGAAGAGATGAAAATGAAGAGTTAAGAAAGAACTATGATGTGCCAGTTGGTATATAAATATATTACTTTCCTAGGGCTGCCTTCACAAATTATCTGCAACTTGATGAGTTAAAACAATGGAAGTGTATTCTCTCACATCTCTGGGGGCTAGACATCCAAAATGAAGTTGCTGATGGGCCATGCTCTTTCTCTGAAACCTGTGCGAGGGAATCGTTCCTCCTCTCTTTTAACGTGGGGTGTTTGCCAATAGTCTTGGTCTTCCATGACTTGAAGGTGCTTCAGTCTGATCTCTGTCTTCTTGTGTGTCTCTGTCTCTGGGTCTCTTCTCATAATGACAACTATCATCTACTGTACTCCCGTATGACGTCATCTTAACTGTTTACATTGGCGTGGACCCTATTTGAAAATAAGGTCACGTTCTGAGAGACTGAGGGCTCAGGCTTCAATACATCATTTTGGGGAACACCAAATATCTTTTCCAGAAAAGATTGTTCAAGTTTATATTTCTTCCTGGGAGTTGGTTAAAGGAAGGTCACTCAAGGGGAGCTTACAGTTAGAGGCTGAGAAACCATAGTGGTTTTTTTTTAATGTCCTATAGAAGAAAAAAGGCAAACTTGAGCATAAAGAATGCGAAAACATCATTAGCTTTAGTAGTCTTTATTAAGTAAACAATTGGTAGCATTTTCTTAGAAGCTCTGTGGTAGCTATTTTAGAAACTACGTTTTGAGAGTTATGGTGGAGGAGAAATAGATAGTTAGGTCTTCAGGAGGTCCTTATGGGGAAAGAAGAAAGCAAGCCCTGGACACATCCCTATTCTAAACGATTCTACCTTCTAAAAGCAAATGAGGAAGAGAAATAATGGATCAAATGGCAGGGCCTCTGGGCTACAAAACAGATTTATTTTAAAAAGTTATTTGGTGGGACCAGCAGTTAGCATAATGGCTATGTTGCTGGACTCCCACGTAGTCGACCGCAGTTCGCGTCCCGGACCCGGTGGCTTAAAACTCACGCCGGGCGCGTGTGCGTGCGTGCCCAAGATCCCGAGAGGAGAATGGAGGAGAAGGGATTGCGGCATGGCCACCCCCCCTGGGGGGTGATTTCTCGCTTTCTGTCTCTCTGTCTGTCTGTCTCTGTCTGGCGAGCGCACGCGCACTATAGCAAAAACCTCTCAAAAAAAAAAAAAAGTTATTTGGTTATGTTTGCTTTGTGAAAGAGTTATTTCATGAAAGCAGAAAGACAATGCCTATTTCCAGAATTCAAAGCATAGGGATAGCAAGTTTTACTATAGCGTTTCTATCCTTATCTGTATATTTTTCTTATTTCTGTAAGTGTTCATGTAGCGTTTATTCTATTCTAGATACAGTTTTAAAAACCCTGTAATTCTTCAGTTAGAATAGGTACATAGATATCTTCCAGCTTTTAGAAATGCATTCATACTTATTCAAGGACACTTTTCTCTGTGAGCTTAATCACTCTTTTTTAAGCATTTGCTGTTGCTGACTATAGGATTGTGTTTGACTGGTAGTCTACAGAGTGCACGGGCAGTGTTGAGGCTGTAAATTATATTGTGGTTCATGTATTTTAAAAGATTATATATATATAATTGTACATTATTAATGTATCTTCAAAAATTATCCCCTCATTGCAGTAAGTCCATGTTATTAGATTAGGGTCATAGATTCTTGTCATTTTATATTGACTTTATGAACAAAAGTTGAAATAACTTCCTAATGTTTATTTTTTATTTTTATAATCCATAAGGTTTTAGCAAATATTCTTATTTATTCATATAACTCCATGCCTTCTCCTCATCTCTTATTAAATAACTGTTTATTAAATCACTGTTTATTATTTTTACAACTTAACATTGCTTTTGATTGACAAATCATAATTGTATACATGTTTGGGGTACAGTGTGATATTTTGAAATACGTTTTACCGTGTGGGAGGATTAAGTTAAAGTAACGAACATATCCGTCACCTTGCTTTACCTATCATGTTTTACACTGAGATGTTAAAAACTTATTCCGTGAATTTTTTTCAAAATACGTAATATGTTGTTATTTGGTAGTCTCCCGATCATGAAACTTATTCCTTTTAAGTGAAACTTCGCACCCTTTGATGAATAACTCCACATTTCCCCTTTCTCACTCTCCCATTAACTGTTGATTTTGTAGGTTTTGTTTGTTTATTTTGTGAAGAGTCCGTTTGAATTCATTGTTTTGTTTAGCATTTCTATTACCTGAAAAGTCTATGTCTAAGATTTAAGTTGCTTTAAAAAAAGACAGTGCAACAATCTGCAGTTTTCACTTACTATGTTACTTTCACATATCGATTACAGAACTTTACCCAATATATTTAGGAATCTGACTGACAGATGCCTAAATAAATGAAGACTAATTAAACACAGGACTGAGCCTGATTTTAGGTCTATCAAATATTGTCCCTTCCAAAATAGAGCAAAGGTGTAGATTTCAAAATCTACATTAAAGTTGTTGTCAATTCTGAACTTCTTTTTTTTTTTTTGAAAATAATATTGATTGTATGAATTTGAAGTAAACATGAGTATTTCCAAGTAAATATTCAGTCAGCATGGAGAACTGAGGACTCAGAAAGCGTGGAACGTAATGCCAGGTGTTCACCTGACTCGCTGTGCCCTCCAGGAACGCCTGTGTTCCCTCTTCTGCTTGTGGCTGAGCCATTGTTTGCAGCCACTGAAATAAAGTTTGAAAGTTTAAAATTTGTAAATTGTATAGAACTGTGCAAGTATAAGATGACTATACACAAAATAACGTAATCAGGAACATTTTTGGAATTGTAGATCAAGGGAAAAATCAAGCCTTTGATTTCAGCAAGCTATTTAGGAAAATTATAAAGAAGTTTCCTTTTAAGCCATTTAGACAAGATGGGACAATGTAGACTGAATGAAGGTAACATCAAGAAGATCCATAGACATTAAAATGCCACTATTCAAAGATTAAGATAGCCGTTACATGTAGATTGATAATGAAAGGCTGGGTATTAGCTCTTTTATTTTGCCAGGGGGTGTGGTATTCACGAGAGAGAGAGAGAGAGAGAGAGAGAGAGAGAGAGAGAGAGAGAGAGAGAGGAAAAGTGAGAAAGACACTGAAATTCCATTTCCTGCATTTCTCCATTCAGGATTCTGGACTCTCATGTACATGCACGCCAGATGTATTTCTCAAGTTCTGAATCTGGCACTTGAATCACAGAGTCAGCCATGTGGGCTCCAGCCACTTAAATCACCACACCATCAGCATCAGCTGGTCTTTTGGCTTTGTGCTAGAAATGCTACATCTGTCCTCTTAGGCAATATACTTTGAAAATTTAGAAGCAATGTCTCTCTCTCTCTGTCTCTCTCTTTCTCTCTCTCTCTCTCAAGAGAGAGATTTTTGCAATAGGGCATTTGGATTCACTGGAGAGACATAGAAACCGAAAACAAGAAATTACCTCCCAGGTGGATGGCCACTCCACAGTCCCTTCTCCTCCACTCTTCCTTGGGCTTTTGGGCATCTGTGCACACACTCTTGGCATGAGTTTCAAACCGTGGTTGGCCATGTGGGAGTCCAGTGATGTAGCCGTTATACCATCTGCTGGTCCCTAGAATCTATTTGATGTAAGTTGGATTTTGAAGAGGTTTTTGTAAAATACATATTATAAAACATTATGCATGGATTTCAGATTTATTTTTGGTACCAAAATAAAACTCATACTTTCTCTTTATTCACAAACTTTTTGAAGTCCCCTCATATTTCCAGGATGGGGAAGGATTTTAAAACCAGCCCATATTAAGAGATCACAAAGACTATTTAGCCTACAGAGGAGCATACATATGAAGAACAACAATACTCAAATTTTTGGAAGATGATTGTGAGTGATACATACTTTATCCTGTGTAGTTCAGAAGCAAAATTAGCACAAACTGTGGAAGTCATAAGGAGGCAAAATTGGTATATATGAAGGCAAGAACTTAGTAGCTGGTAGATTCTTGGAAAAATGAGATATTGTTTCTGACAAGTGCTCTATTCTGAAACAATGGTATGGCAGGAACAGAGGCTAGTTGAATAATTTGTACAAGTATTCTTCCTATCCGAGATTCTTCCTTGGGCTGTAAAGGTCAGAAGGTGAGCTTTCAAGTGTACCTTTCAAAGAGTTTGTGATTCCATAAGGGATCTCAGGTATTAGCCTGGTGTGCTTATTGGCCAGTGTGTGCTTATTGTTGATCTGTTTCCCCCTGCACTCTGAGCTGTGCTGCGGAAGTGTATGCTCTGTGTGATCCTTACACTTGGTCATAGCCATGAGCACAGCATCACTGAACTGTGCCTCGAGTTGTCATTTTTTTTTAAATTTTCATTATTTTATTTATTTTACATTTAATCACTGAGTATTATTTCAGTGTACCTAATGAATTTTCTCATCATAAATGGATTGTATATTTGTACAGACAAAGACATTATCATATACATCATAATCAATAGATTTCTTTCCATTTTGGGTCTTTTATATGTTTTGCTTTTTTCTTTTTCCCCTTGATTCCCTCCCTGCCACATTCCCCCATTTCCCACCCACCTCCAGTACTGTATCCAGTGTTTCACATGCTTTTATAGTGGAATGGCTATGTCGCTTTTATACCTTCCAATAATTCAGTTTCTGTCACATAGTGTCAACACTTGGTATATATTGATGGAGGCCATACAAACCCTGCCTTTCATAGTATGTCTTGCTCTACTTAGCAATAAATCATCCATATTTGTCCACTTTCTATAAAATCTAAGTTTCTCATTGCTTTTCATGAGTATTATTCTGAGGTGTATATATGTTACACAATTTTCAATCCGTATTTATCTATTCTTGGAGATTTGAGTGAGTTCATGTCTTCTTGATGCTGAATAATTCCAAAATAACCATTAATGTGCAAGTTTTTTTTCCAACTGAGCACAAATCTAACCTTTGGGTAGATACCCAGGAAAAGAATTTCTGGATTGTATGTAATTCTTTTTTTTTAATTTTTTATTTTTAACATTAATTCACTATACATCATTACAGCATACAAATGAATTTTCCATCCAAAATATACTGTGTATTGGCTCAATCAAGCACATCAACATACATGTTTTCAGCAAATAATTTTCCAATTCTTATGTCTTGTATACTTTGTTTTTTGTTTTGCCATCCTTGATTCCTTATCCCTCACCCTCTGCCATGTCCCACCCTCCTCCCACATTGTCTCTGGTATCCATGGTTGCTTTCTATGCCTTCCCCCCCCCCCATTTAATTGATTTGCTAATGAACTTAATTAGTCTAAATATATCCAATAGCTAGCACAGCTGATATATACCTATACATGAACCCAAGTCTGACTTTAGGCATAAACCCCAGTGAGTAGAATGAACATATTATAAAGTAGTACCCAGCTGGGGCTATATAGCTTACTGCAGTCATCAAATATGCATTTTTAAAAAAAATTTCGATACTGTTTTACCGTTTTTTTTTTTCCTCCTGCAACTTTTATTTTAATTATTTAAGATTCATTCCCTGAGCATCATCACAACATACTAAATGTGGTTTCCCATCTAGAATAAACTGCATGTTATCAGGCATGTTATCATCAATAATATTCCATTTCTACTTTCATACATATGCATACTATATATATATATTTATGTTTTTTACCCCATGTTTGACCCTCTGCCCTTTCCCACTCTCTTATTACACTATCTCTGCTATATACAGTTGTCTTCCATTCCTTTTTCCCCAACATTTTGTTGACCACACAATATCATAAGTAATCCAACTACTTTCAGCAGGTAATTTCAAGAAGAGTAGTTTTTGAACTGGTAATGATATTTCCTTGAACCTTAAAGCCTAGAAACAGGTTAGTATTCTGTTCAAGTAGTAGGTACATGCACCTATCAACAGCTCAAGACAGGACAAAAATCCTTTAAAACCAGAAAACAAAACTTAGGAGAAAAGCAGCAATAATTCAGTCAAATCACAGAATGTTGTTTCATCAGTTCAGTCTCATGTACTTAATCTTTCTTCTGTTAATCAATCTTCCAGATTGAATTCTGGGATATAATACTCATCTCCAAACATTGTCCCTACAATTAAGTTGCCCATTTTCTTAGTTTTTGAACTCTTATTTCTGTGTGTTTGCATTTAATTTTACTGACATAGCACTCCCTTAAGAACTTCTTGGATATCTGGTCTGGTGCTGGTAAATTCTTTCAGGTTTTGTTTATCTGGGAAAGTTCGTGTCTTTTCTTCCCAAATGAACGATAACCTTGCTGGGTACAGAATTCTCAGTTGAAATTGCTTTTCCCATAATACTTTGAATATATTTTCCCATTCTCTCCTTGCTCACATTGTTTCTGATGAGAGGTCTGCCGTTAGTCTGATGGGATACCCTTTGTAGGTAACTTGCCTTTTTTCTCTTGCCAGTCTTAGTATCTTGTCTTTGTCTGTGGTTTTGGTCAATCTGGCTATAATGTGTCTTGGAGAATATCTTCTTGGGTTGATTCTATTTGGGGTCCTCTGTATTTCTTGGGACTGAATCTTTGAGTGCCTCTCCAGGTTTGGAAAGTTTTCTTGCAGGATTTCATGGAATAGATTATCAATGCTCTTATGAGTCTCTTCACCCTCTGGGATGCCTATTATCTGGATGTTTGGACGTTTGATTGTATCTAGTACTTCCTGCATATTATTCTCAAATTTTTGGGCCATTTTCTCAGTCTTTGTGGTGGATTTTTCTAGGTCAGCCATTTTCTCTTCTACATTAGAGATTCTATTTTCTGTATGATCTAGTCTGCTTTTAATACTTTCAAGGGAGATTTTGACTTCTTGTATTATAGCCTTCATCTCTAACAGTTCCATCTGATTCTTTTGTAAAGTGTGAAATTCCTCTTTTAGATCTTGCATGAATTTCCTCACCTCCTGGAACTCTTCAACTCCTTTCTCCTTCCTCTTCAGCAGTTCCTTCTCTCTCTTCTCTTCCATCTCTGTTAGCTTTGCCGTTATGAATGTTCTGAATTCTTTATCAGACATTTCCATGATTTCCATTGAATTGTGTGTGGATGAAGAGGAGCTATTCGTTTCCCTTGTGGGAGAAGTATTTTCCTGCTTCTCCATATTTCTTGTGGTCCTGCAGCGATTTCTAGTCATCTGGTGGATGGTCAGTTTCTTCCCAAACTTGGAAGTTCAAACACGCGGGTTTTGTATGCTGGAGGCCCAGTGATCAGTGGAACATCTTCCTTTCTCCCAAAATGGCTAGATCGCAGAAACCATGGAGCTGTCTCTCGAGTTGTCATTTGTTCATTCGGTAAATATTTTCTTGTCCTTCTACCATGTATCAGGCACTGTTTTAGGGAATGGGGATAGAACAGACAGAAGCTTATTTCTTTGGAAGTGGGGCAGGTAACATACAGAACAGTAATTAAATATTTATCAAATGGTGAGTGCCATAAAGAAAATTGAAACGTTTAGGGGAGCTAAAGAATGATTAGGACAAGTGACTACTAAGGCTAGATAGGCTGTAGAGAATAAAGGCTCAGGCCTTTCTGATGGGAAGACACTGAACCAAAGCCTTTTGGATACAGTGAAGTGAGCCAAGCAGACATCTAGGTAGCGTCAGTGTGGCAGGTGGGCAGCTAGCCCAAAGGCCTGTAGGAGGAGAGTGCTTTCACATTTCAGGAGCAATGGAGAGGCCATTGTGTCTGAGGCAGACATGCTGGGGGTAGAAGTGTGGGAGATGGTGTAGCCAGGAAAGTTGGTGGTTGGTGGGAGGAAAGAGGGGAGCAGAGCATGTGGGTCATTGTAATGACTTTGGCTTTCATTTGAGGAGAAGCCTTGACTCTATAGAGATCTTGTGCAGAGGGGAAATAGGAGTGTTGACCAGTGAAGTATGAATGGGAGTGAACCCTGGCACAGTGATCAGGAACTAGATGTGAAGATGGTCTTTGTCATCCAGTACCTGATGTGCTTCAGCTACTTACTTAACCACTCTGGGTCTTGATAGATTGTTACTTTGGTTGAAATACATGACCTATAATCCTGTGGTAAGTTTTGAAGACTGTAAAACCTGAGGAGAGTTGAGACATAAATGTTGAAGTGAGGAAACATTTCATGAACGAAAGTTGGTCTGAACCAGATTTTAAAACCAGGCAGCATTTAGGGACCGTTAGATAGCATAGCTGTTACATCACTGGAATCCCAGTATGGCTGACCAGGGTTCAAGTCCTAGACCTGGTGGCTTCAAAATCACACCAGGCACATGTATGTGCTTGCCCAAGATCCTGGGAGAACAGGGAAGAAAGGATTGTAGTGTGGCCATCTCACCTGAGGGGTGATTTCTCACTTTCTGTATCCTTGTCTCTCTGGCAAATATACATGCTCTGTAGCAAAAATCTCCCTTAAAAAATAAAAAGAGAGAGAGAGAAAAAAGAAAAGAAAACAAAACAAAACAAAGGGAGAGTTTAGACCAGCCAGGCAGTAACAGTATAGTCAGATATGAGGAGTGCTGTGTGACTAGAGGCAAAACATGTACTGAGTGTGAGCAACCATGATAAGATTGGCAGTTCTGGTTCTGGAGGAACTGTAGGTACATAGAAGATAGGAATCTACTGTTGAAAACAGGCAGGGAAGATTAATATGTTCCAATAAATAAAGAGCCATCAAATGTGTTTGAGACTAAGAGGTTCATGTCACTGTTTTAGAAAGTCATGTGGACTTTGCTTCTAGTGATAGACTGTTTCAAACTATTGGCATCCTTGAGACATGCAATTTTTGGTGCACGAGTAGAGATGAAGTAGTGGAAAATCTCTTGAAAA
Organism: Tupaia tana; assembly: GCA_026018925.1. Taxonomy (NCBI): domain Eukaryota; kingdom Metazoa; phylum Chordata; class Mammalia; order Scandentia; family Tupaiidae; genus Tupaia; species Tupaia tana. The sequence goes on along the minus strand of JAKSZU010000005.1, from coordinate 73,365,942 downwards.
TGTGCTTCTGTGTCCCTTAGCAAAATAGAAACAATGAGAAATTAAATGTTGGTTGCTCTGATGACAAATGTATATAAACACTGCTGTCTGGATACCAAGACTTAATCAAACTTATAAGGAGCAAAATCCTGAACCTGCAATAACAACATGAAATTGGGATCTTTGTTTCCAGATCAGCAGCTCTCTGACTCCCAGCAGAAGCAGGAAGTAATCTCTCTCCTGCATCCCCTGATGTAGGTTTGTAGAATTTTGACAGATTAAGATCAAGCAAGTCACAAGTGAGACCCAAAACAACAAAATTGAACATCTAGACACTTACGGAATACAAACATTAGAATGATCAAATCTAGCAAATGGAATGGCTGCATATACATGTTTAAAGAAGTCAAAGATGAACAGTGAAAGCAAACAAGTAATGAAAGATTGTTGGTAATGACCAAAAAGATCTGACAAAAGAACCACATGGAACCTTGAAAAATAAAAAACATTGTTGTAGAAATAATAAATGGAATAGAGGTTACATAGCAAATGAGTCACTGCTCAAAAGAGAACTGATGAACTGCAAAATATATGCGTGGATTATCCAGGAGACAACACAGAAAAGGAAATGGAAATACCAAAAGACAGAGAAGTTGAATGTTCATCTTATCAGACTTCCCATAGAAAGGAGAATAGAGAGAACAGAGGAGAGTCAATATTTAAAATCATATTGGCTGAGAATATTCAGAACTCATAAAACACATGAATTTAGTTTTTGGATATACAAAGTGTCTTGAGTAGGATAAATAAAAACATGCATATTGTATGCACATATGTCAAGCAACTATTTTATAGTAGGTTGTTTTATTTTCCAGATCATTTGGGGACCTAAAAAAGTAGAGCTGGTGACATTGGCTAAGAGTTTTGTTACTGTAATTATGGTGAAAAATTCATGTTAATTAATGATATAGTAATAATGATGAAGAGGCAAGTAATACAGGTTGTGATCAAAATCTGATATGATAACATGAATTATTTGGTAGGGTGAAGGAAAAAGAAACATCAAACAGTGGCTGTCATTTGGGATTCTATGACTACATCTTAGGCATTAAGAAAAGTAGGGAAGTTGAGATGAAGTAATTTGTGAGGAAAAGAAGTGTGTTTGGTTTTAGATGTGTTAATGAAGTGTGGGGGAATGGTAGCATGTTAACATAGTTTGAAGTAGCAAACCTATCCTTTTGAAAATTTAAAAATTTTCTGCAGGATGTTTCGTGGGAAGAAAAATGTACTACACAGTCACAAAATTCTGTTTGTATATATGTCCAGAGTTAAAAATATAAGACCATTTTCATTGTAGTATTTTAGCATGTTACTGGCTTTTATATATGCTTTGCAATGATATAAAAAAGGGGAATGATTACATCTAAGTTCAGTTACTAAATTAGTTGGAAATTTAACTTATGGAGTAAAATTTTCCCACTAGCATAAATTAATAACAGCAAGAGTACAGGAACTAACTTGCATAGAAATTATTGGGCTGGTGCACACATGGGTTGGTTTTACTCTGAGCTGTGTATTCGTAAAGCTATAGTGCTGTTATTTTCCCAGGTTATTAATTTAGCAATGGAATAATTAGCAACAATGATAACTCTTTTCAACAGAACATTGGGGGAAAAAATGTTTAGTACTGCCTCAGATTGTAGCTATCCAGAAAAGACCAAAAGCCTTTTACTTGTACTATTGAAACCTTGACTTGAAAGTCAGAGACGTCTCTAAATAACAGAAGAACAGGGAGCGGACAGGTATTGTAGTGGTTAAAGGCAGTGGACTCCACATGGCTGACCACAGTTCGAGTTCCAGACCTGGTGGCTTGCTTTCTTACTCTCCCTACCCCCACTCTGTCCCTCTGTGGTCAAATTAAAATAAATAAGTAAAGTTAAATAAAAATAAGTATTTAAAAAAACACAGAAGAACAGTGATAAACTGTAAGTTAAAATTGACTAATGAATGGATCCTTCTAAAGGGGGAAAATATCTTGAATAACTCTTATCTTTTTTTTGGTTTATTTATAATAATGTAAGAAGTAAGTATAAATTAAAAACAGGCTTAAATCCCTTGTATAATAGGTCTTATAGATTCATAAAAGCAAAACAAATATGCAGACTGGATGGGATGTTATAAACGAATATGCAAACACATCAGAATGCTATAAAATTCAGATTACCATCACGTCTGTGATGGACCATGGTTTTTTGCTGAGTATAAATTGCTATTAACACGAAGAGCTACTAACTGTTAAGGCATAGGTGTTTTGTTTTGTTTTTTAATTTTGTTTTGTTTTGAGTGGTTTTTTCCTGCAGGTCCCGTGTACTGACCAGAGAGACAGAAAGTGAGAAATCAGCTCTCAGGAGAGGGCCACCCTGCAATCCCTTAATCCTCCCTTACCCTCTAAGTATTTTGGGCATGCACACACGTACACTCAGAGTGTGTTTCAAGCCGCTGGGTCCAGGACTTGAACTGTGGTCGACCATGTAAGAATCCAGCGCCTTAGCCACCATGTACCTGTTTGCCCCAAGGCATAAGTTTTTTGAGTAAGACAAGCCTGGTCTACTAAATTCTGTGCATTCATAGGAGCCATCATGGCTCTCAGGGCTGTCTTTGACCTATGCCAGACTACATGGGTCACTGTTCAGTCTGTCTCCATTCCTTTCCTGCTTCGGCCCTGGATGTTCGACTTGCATCTTAACATGTTACTAGTATGGTAATCAACATGGTTACGCACAGACATTGGCGTCTCATGGCAGTGCTGTAATAAAATGACCCTGATTATCATTATACTCATTTGTGGGAACATTACTGTCATTTGGGGGGGCATTTCTGAAATGAATGACACATTTTTTTAAGGATTTCTGAGCCTGAGTTTCCTGGAATCCTGGATTTCTGATGTTATTTACTTTTTGAACCCAAATTTTATAGTGAACTAAGGAAATCATAGTTTAAACGAATCAGGAAACGTCTGTGAGGCTACCTTTTCTTTTCTTTGTGAAGCTGATAAATGAAAGAAATAGCACATTTTCTCTAATGAAAATTACATTCACTGTAGTCCAAAATATTCAAGAAAACAGAACTTAAGAGATTTGAGGGGAAATAATTGTTACATAAAATCAACTTGTGCAGCCAAATTCGTTGTACTTATGCTAGGGGGTGTGGGATAGTAGATTTTATTAATGACCCTGAATACCAATAAGTGATAGGTAGAACCTCCGAACATGACCATTTGTTTTTTAATCTGAAGGCTATGGTTGTCATCATTTTGATTGCCTATTTTTGTCCTATGAAGTCTCTGTTTCTGTCTTTGCCTTTGCCTTTAACAGTCTTCCATAGCTTTGCTTAAAGGTTGGTGATTGCTCTTGTCGTAATTGTCATTTCGAAATATCTGATGATCGTCATTCTTAATGTGGGCTGCTTTTTTATGTTTGCTAGGATGTATTTAGCTTGACTTTGTTGTAGACTGAGCCCAAGTAAAATGGAAAATTGTGAAGCTTCTGGGATATTAGCTTTCTACGTGCTCAGTTGTTAAAATTCAGTTGATCTACTTATTTGAGAATTGTACAATGTGATGTTGATAATTTTTACAGATAATGACACAGTCCTGTTCTTGTATTTGGCTTTAGATACAAACCCTATTATACTTTATACTAACATGAATATCCTGGAAAGGTGGCCAGGTTTTTATTCTTTTAGACTGTTTCCAAATATTATTTCAAATTTGTCATTCCGTTTTATTTTTCTTGTACTGCTGTACTTACAGGCATATCCCTATTTGCAGAATGCCATAATTAATAAGGTTTTAGACACAGTGGTTAATTTTAGTGTTTATTGCCTATCTCTTGATGTGAAGATCACTTCATCACTGTCTCGGCATGTCCTGGCACACACAAAGGCCACACACAGACAGCAGCTCTTTGAAAATATAGTTTTGCTTTAAAAATTAATGTATCAATTAGGCATTGACCAAGGGAAAAGATAGCTTCTTTTAGATCGTGTTACATAAAAACTTCTGTTAGCACAGATGAAAAAGGATAATGTCCTAATTTGGGGTCCAACTTTTTGGTCAAAAAATTATAATTTGTCACTGGCACATACGGAGGAAGTGATCTGAAAAGCAGCTGTATCCCATTAGGATAAACTAATGGAGGATGCACTGATGGGGGCCTTAGCAATTCTTCAAAGGAAGGGTGTTAAATGAGCAAGAAACATGACTCAGCGTCATATTGTGGCATACTTGCTCCCTGAGATGCTATAAGCATTTTTGGGATAGTAAATATCTAAGTGATTACACTTTTGTTATTTTGATATTTAAATTATCTTCCATATATGCTTAGAGTTTTACATTTAACCTTAAAAAATCATCACATTAAAATATAAGCGCTATACGTGACTAAGTTCTATTTTGTATCTGTGGACTCAAACTGTATATTCTTTCCACTAAAAATATTTACAGCTGTGTAAAATGAATTTATATTTTTTGCCCATTGGTATGCCTCTAGGAATTTTATGTAATTCTTTTAAAAACAACCTTTATAATACTTATCAAATCAGACTGAAGGCCTCTCTGCTCCCTGGCCTCCTAGCCCCCACCCTGAATTAAGGATTCTTTTTTGTTTTAATTATCAAGAGGGTGCATGTGTGCACTAGGTCGACACAGAGAGAGAATGAAGGAAAAAGCATCCTCCAGTAGAACATGGTCACACTGCCGTCCCTTCTCTATTTCTCCATACTGTCAGAATTTGGGGTATGCATGGATTTGCACCTGGCATGTTTATCAAGCTACTGGGGCCAAGATTTGAACCTTGGTCAGCCATGTAGGATCCAGCTTCCTTATCTACTAGGCTTAAGAGCTGTCTCCAATTAATAATAATTTTATTTTTTTGGAAAGGTTTTTGCTATAAGCGCATGTGCGCTCACCAGAAAGACAAAGAGACAGAAAGTGAGAAATTACCCCTCCCGGGGGAATGGCCATGCCACAATCCCTTCTCCATTCTTCTCTTGGGATCTTGGGCTTGCATGCACATGTACCTGGCATGAGTTTAAGCCACCAGGTCCAGGACTCGAACCACGGTCGACTACATGGGAGTCCAGTGACATAGCCATTACACTAACTTCTGGTCCCATCCAATTAATAATTCTTAAAACACTGTTCAGGTTTGGTTTAGCATGATGACATTCACTTTCATGATTTACAGTTGTGGATGATGCCTTTTCTTTAGGAATCCACTGACTGAAGAGCTCAGAATGAAGAAGAGGGATATGGAGAATTCTTTACTGATCTTTATTGCTTTTGCTGCATTAGGGAAGTTTTCAGTTGAGCCAAGGGAGCAAGAACCCCATTAGTCAAGGGCTTCTGTCATGGAGAAGATTTGTGTTTTCTATTTTAGAGAATGTTTTAGAACGAAGGACCACAAGTCATTTTTTAACCATCAGACAGGACAGGGTATTATCCTATAATCTAGGCTAATGTATACACCCCCCAACCTACCCTTGGACACACGCATACACACACACACCCCTAATAGCAGGTTAATGTGAAGGTAATGTTTAGTGCTGAGGACAAGGTGGCCTGAAAATATTTCTATAGCAACAGACAGAAGTATCCATCTTTTAAAGATGATGCTGTTTATGAGAGGCTGCCTGTTCTACAGACAGTAATTATCATTAGGTGGAAAAAGGTTGTTGAACGTGGGTGGACTGCATGGCTGAAGCTTTCCAAGTTGTTTAGCACAGCTTTGAAATAATATTCAAAGGAAAATCAAGAACCTAGATTATTGTGCTACTAGGCTCTGTAGGTGAAGCCACAGCTCATGATAGGATGTTTGCTGAAGTGGATGAAGGTTTTGAACAGTATAAACAGCAACACAAAAATATAGTTAAGAATGATAGGTCTGGGCTAAAAGATTTTAGTGTGTTTATTCTCTAGAGAAGTCTGTTAGACTCTTTTACAAGGGCTATTAGTCTGTGATTCAGAATTTATCTTTTCTTTTTACAACTAGAACTCAGAACCTCAAAATTTTTCTTGGTTCTTAATAAAAAATTTAAAGCAGATAGGTCCACCAGAATCTGATTAGAATCTACATGGGTGCTTTGTTTACCCACATGTATAGTCATGGATGAGACATCTAGCAAGCTAATTCAGCATCATTGCTAAAGAAGAAACTTGTAGAACTTGACTAATTTTTGAAGCAGTATATCTTCTCTTTTTTCCAAGAGGGCAATTTCCATTGTGGTGTTGCAAGAATCAATTTCTTACTTTCTATGATTAGTTTTTCATGGAACTTAGAAACTAAAGGAGTTTGCAGTCGTTCTATGTACTTAGTGGGGTTTTTGTGAATAATAATGTAGTTGCATAACATCTTATTTGGAAACCATGTAGTCACTCTATTAATATGTATAATCCTGAATAAATGAATTCTACTGAAGTTTAAGATCATGCTATGAGGGAACCAGCAGTTAGCGTAATGGCTATGTCGCTGGACTCCCACCTAGTCGACCGCAGTTCGCGTCCCGGACCCGGTGGCTTAAAACTCACGCCGGGCGCGTGTGCGTGCGTGCCCAAGATCCTGAGAGGAGAATGGAGGAGAAGGGATTGCGGCGTGACCATCCCCCCTGGGGGGTGATTTCTCGCTTTCTGTCTCTCTGTCTCTGTCTGTCTGGCGAGCGCACGCGCCCTATAGCAAAAAATCTCTCCAAAAAAAAAAAAAAAAAGATCATGCTATGATGTGATATATTGAAAAAAGGGTATATGATGTATTCTCATTTTTTATAGACACTTGCTTTGGTAGTTATTGTGACTAGCAATTAATAAAACTTACTGAATAGCAGTAGTTAGGAAAGAATGGTTGTGTATATTAGTATTATGAAATAGCTTAAATGAATCTTCTCTTTAATGTGTGGAGGTCTAATAGGTGCTGACTCTCCCTTACTATGTCAAATCATTGTTTTGCTTGAGTACCTGTACTTTCATGTATGGCTACACCCCTTATGATGGTTAGATCTCTAGTTTATTGAAAAATCTGAACTTCATAAAGTTGGTGTCATGAAATGATTTGGTACTTTTCCTGAATCCTCTAGGTTCCCATTCCTTGCCCATAATTGACATCTCAGATATTTTCAATAACTTACTAAGAACTTTTGGTTATTTAAAGAAAGATACACAGTCCAGTTACAAACGTGAGCTTTGTCTAAGTCAGGGTTCTCCAGAAAGACAGAAAGAACACATTTAGATAGATATGTATGATGGGGAATTTTATTAGGGGAATTGGCCTATTAATTGTGGTGACAAAGAAACCACACAGTAGACTGTGAAGTGGAGAACTAGGGAAATAATAGTGTGACTCTCGGTCAGAAGCCAAAGGCCTGAGAACACAGGGCTGGCAGAAGTGCAAATCCTGTTGGCTAGACTCAGAGTTCTGGTGTCCCAAAGACAGGAGGATGTTGTCCCAGTCCAGAAAGGAGAGCCCATTCACCTTGCCCCTGCCTTTTTGTTCTGTCTCTGCTCTCTGCTGATTGGATGGTGCCCACCTGCTGTGTGGGCAAGTAGTCCTTACTTAGTCCACTAATTTAAATGCCAGTGTCTTCTAGAAACCCTCTCCTGGCTATACCTAGAAATAATGCTTTACTAGCTATCTGCACACCCCTTAATTCAGTCAAATTTACAGCAACATTTATTTTTAAATGTGTTTATTGTTTGTTTTTCTGAGAGAGAGAGAGAGTGCATCCAATATGGTCTGGAAGCTGCCGTCCACCCCCAGTTCTGGGTTGTGGGTACGCACATGCCTGGTGAACTCACAGAGGCCTCCTGACTGGAACCAAGAACCTGCCCTGGGAGATGGCCTTGCAGGGGATTACATCATCCTGCTGAGCTACTATCTGGCCCTGCTGACACCTAAATTTAGCCATCACAAGCTTCATATTCAGATTTAAGCCCTCCCATTTTTCAAACAGCTCAGAGGGAAGGAGTAAATTCTGTTTTTGCTGTAACTTGCTGTTTCACCTTGGTTGGTACTTGGGAGGTAGGAGGGAATTACTGGCTTCTGAGTCATTTTCATCCCTTCCTTCTAGTGGGTGGGAATGGAGGGTGAGGAGGGGAGAAGACACTTTACAATCTGATCTGGTTTGGCCAGTTCTTTGCTGCTGGTAGCCTTAGTAATATGATGTTCTTCATATATTTGGGGTCTTCAAAAAGTTCATAAAAAATGCATATTACTAAAGATTCTCTGTGGAGACCAGCAAATGGCATAATGGTTACGTCACTGGACTTCCATGTAGTGGACTGTGGTTTGAGTCCTGGACCCAGTGGTCTAAAACTCATGCCAGTTCCATGTATGTGCCCAAAACCCTGAGAGGAGACTGGATTGACCATCCCCCCTGGGGAGTGATTTCTTGCTTTCCGTCTCCCTGGCCAACGCATGTGTCCTATATCAAATGTCTCTCTTAAAACAAAACAAAACAAAAAACTATCTGTGGATTTCAAAAATTTTTGGAACCAAAATAACTTGTACTTTAATTCTACTTCTTAAGGAGTCTTTTTCATTTATTCATGGAAGTGAATTTGTACACATACGCACGTGAGAGAGTGTGTGTGTGTGAGTGTGAGTGAACAAGAGAGGGGGAGATTGCGCTTGTACAGTGAGCACCCTCCACAGGATCTGGTCATGCTGTGAACCTTCTCCTCTAGTCCTCTAGCTTGTTGGGTTTGGGATACTCACTCACGTGCATGGCATGTTGCAAGCTGACTGAGCTTGATTCGAACTGTGGTTACCATGTAGGATCTACCATCTCTTCAACAGCATAATACTGCCACACCACGGAGCCAGTCCTTATTCCATTTCTTCATGAACTTTTAAAGAACTCTCATAGATGATATTAATTTTCAATTCCACCTTCTCGGGTCTCTCTTACAGAAGGGTAGCTGTATTTCTTTCAGTCTGCCTGTGGTTCATATCTCCAGTCCCTTCTCTGGAAGGATGGCCCTGACTGGTGGTCTCCTGAGTACCTCTCTTGTGTAGCATACTGATGTGGGAATCTGAAGCATGCATGACTTTTTTCCCACCCAACTCCCTTTGTTATTCTCATTAGACGTGTACTTTGTGGCCTCTTTCTGCTGCATTTGTCAAACAGGGCTGGATACCATTTGTAAGGTGCAAACCAACTTCCTTTGGTGTCCCTTGATGTGGGACTCTCACACCATGGTAAATGCCAAGAAGTGGAGAAGAAGGCTATGCTGTCACCCTGGAAGACATGAAATCTAAGTAGAATCCAGAAGGAGAAGTAGGATATAGGCAGATAGAGTGAGGGAGAAAAGTATTCTCTCATAGGGATCACCATCTTTAGGAGAACCCAGAATGAAGAAAGAATATGGAAGGAAGCTTGAACAACTGGAAGCCCATAATATCTAGAGATTATAGGGTAAGTGGGGGCCGATAGAAGTGGTCTTATATAGCTTTAGAAAAATAAATAGCAGATAGTGTAATGTTTACATTGCTGGACTCCCACATGGCCAATTGCAGTTCGAGTTCCAGACCTAGCAGCTCGAAACTCATGCTGGACACGTGTGCACGTGTGCCTAAAATCCCAAGAGGAGAATGTAAGAGAAGGGGTTGTGGCATAGCTATTCCCCCTGGGGGGGGGCGTGATTTCTTATTTTCTATCTCTCTCTGTCTCTGTGGTGAGTGCATGCCCCCTATAGCAAAAATATCTGCCTCTCAAAAAAAAAAAAAAAAAGGAAAAATAAACAGAATCCAGATTATGAGAAGATTTTTCAAAATTATCCTCAGAATGGGAGAACTACAAAACTATTTTAAGTAGGAGAAACATATTATGAGATTTAATTCATATTTTAGAAAGATCGGAGGAAAACATTGAAGAGGGCAAGAACACAGGAAGATATGTTAAGGAGCTGTTACTGTAATCATTGTGTGATCTGATGGTGGCCTAGAATGGGGTAGTTGAGAGGGCAAACCACTTAGTAATTTGGAATATGAAGACTTTTGTCATTTGAAGACTGGTAGACTGTAGAAAGGAGACGAGAATGAGGTACCAGTTTACATTCTGTGAGGCCAGATGGTTTGATATTGGGATAAAAAGCACTAGCTGAAGAGCTGATTTGGATGAGGAAGATGATGGATTGATTTAGTTCCATATGAGCTGGGGTCTGACATACCCAAGGGCCACAGACATAGAGATATTGACTAGGCACTTATGATATCAGGAGATGATTGACTTTTAAGTGAATATTTTGCTAGGAAATCTGAACTTCTCAAAGCAGTTAGCTTATTCAAAATAAGGATAAGGGGACACTGCTCATATTGACACGTGGCAGTGTTTGGGTTAGCAAAATCAGCATTTCTCATTTGAAACAGTTTTTTCCATCAAAAGAATTTTAAAAAATCTTTTCAGTATGCTATAAATTCATATTCCTTCCTTTTACCATAACTCAGAAATTATAAGGTCATTTTTCCCACAGGAAACAAATTCAGAGGCTAAATATGAGTATACATAAATGTGACCACCATAACGAAGACAGATATGCTAGATCTAAAAGTAACCCTTAGTTTTGCAGGCCTGTTGCCTTTTGAGACCAGATGAAATATGACAAAGTCTTTGTCTAAGAAAAGAACATTTTATGAGTTTAGAATTTTGAGATAATAAAACACGGAACTAATAAAATGAAAGTCTGCAGAGTTCCATATTCTCCAGATACTCTCTTGGAAGCAGTTAACCATAAGCCACTTTATTAAATCAAAAGAAAAGGTGAGTTCATAGTTTAGAGCCCATGTATATGGATTTAATGAATATCCATGAGCAGAAAGAGTTTTTAGGGAAAAGAAAAATGTGAAGAGAATTGCTAATTTTGAATAAGACAGCTGAGGTTCAGAGAAATTTTACTCAACATAAAAATGCTTCAAGAAAAATTTGAATTAGATTGGGTGAAGACTACCAGAACTTGATTGCGCATCCACTGACTTTATATTCATAACTCCTTTGTACATTAAGCTGAATATGCCATCGTTTTCCTGTCAACTTTTTATAATACCTTGGTCAAAGACCCGGAGGGTCCCAGTTTTGCATTTGGCAGGGTTCAGCAGTTACTTCCACATATTGCTTGGCACATTTGCATTGCTTTTCAAAAATTTATATTCTTGGGACCAGCAGTTAGCGTAATGGCTATGTCGCTGGACTCCCACGTAGTCGACCACGGTTCAAGTCCTGGACCCGGCGGCTTAAACTCATACCGGGGGCGTGTGCTTGCATGCCCAAGATATCAAGAGGAGAATGGAGGAGAAGGGATTGCAGTGTGGCCATCCCCCCTGGGGGGTGATTTCTCACTTTCTATCTCTCTGTCTGTGTCTTTCTGGCGAGCACACGTGCCCTCTAGCGAAAACCTCTCAAAAAAATTTTATATTCTTAATGTGACATTTCTATTTCATTGGAAACTGTTTCTCACCAAAAGTTTTAAGATTAGTTTGGAATTATTTGTTCAATGTAAACTCTTATCTGAATTCTAATGCACACAAAAGAGGCGGCATATTTGATCTTTACAGCAACTTAATTTCACAATTTTCTTTAGAATGTGAAGTACAATTGGGATCAGATTTTCAGATTTCTGAAAAACTCGTATTGTACCACTTTGTATTTGTTCCATTTTTAGAATCTTATGGTAATTTCTAATTGACCCATTTATTATCAAAATTCTGATCTTGCTAACCTAGTGTCATACTACCCGTTTTCCATTTCTTTTGTTCATTCAGATCAATCGTTTGTTGTTCTCTGACATTAATTCCTTCCTGGAGTATTCCTCACATTCTTCTTATGCCCCATATATGACCGCCCACTCCTTGTTTGATACAAGGCTCGTAATTCACTCTATATCCGTTCTCTTCAGGGTCACTATTCCTAACCACCCACTATGAAGATACCGGGACAGCAGGCACAGAGCAAAGCACCTATTCTCCTTCTCTAATGTTTTAGGCCTTGAAAAATTCTGTTATTTAAACCAAATGCAGGAGAGAAAAACTGTGGTATATGAAATATATTACCTAGTTGGGAGGGTGAGAGCTTGCCTTAAGACTCTTGGATACTTTCTGGAAAAATCACTTAACTCTGGGTTTTTGGTGATGTGTTGTTAGTGAGAGCAAAAGTGTTCTAAAGTCTAACAGTTCTGGGGGCTCATGAATCTGTAAAAATATTCCGTCACATAATAAGTTAGGCTTTCAGTAGCCTCAGCCATCTAGAATAGCTATGAGTCTGCAAACTGAATAAAAGCTAGGATTTGGCAGCAACGAATCAACTTCTCATCCAGTGATCGTGAAACTACTGAAGAACTGTTGAAGAACCACAGATTCAACTCAAAGTGTAATTGTGTGGTTCATAAACAGGGAGATAACCACAAAGAAAGACAGACTTTTCTTGGCTGGATTTATTGTAATACCAAGACATTTTGGATATAAGCCAAGAAATATAGGAGGATTAAGGGGAAGAGGAGATAGAAGAATAAAAAGGAAATCCATTGTTAAATAAGAACTATTACTCCATAATCCTCTCAATAAATTCTGACATTTGATAGAATTCAACAGTCATTCCTTAGAAAAATGCTAAAAAATGAGGCCAGCTCTTGATACATTTGCATTGCTTTTCAAAAATTTATATTCTTGGGACCAGCAGTTAGCGTAATGGCTATGTCGCTGGACTCCCACGTAGTCGACCACAGTTCAAGTCCTGGACCCGGCGACTTAAACTCATACCGGGGGCGTGTGCTTGCATGCCCAAGATATCAAGAGGAGAATGGAGGAGAAGGGATTGCAGCGTGGCCATCCACCCTGGCAGTAATCTGCCACGCAGGAAAAGCTGGCTCCCACATGGAGAGCAAGGTTCGAGTCCCCAGCCAAGTCAGCCTGAAACATAGCATGTGTGTGAGTACCCAGGATATGATTGGCTGGAGGAAGGGGATCACAGTGTGACCAGACCATGGAAGGTGTTCATCTCACTCCCTCTTTCTCTGTCATTCTGACCCCCACACACCCTATTGTGAATAAAGAAAATAGTTTCATAAGGAGGGAAATAACTAGGGCATTTCTTTCTCCACTAACTGGAGCCATGTTTTAGGGTAATGGCTACATCTGGTGCTACCCAGATTCTGGGGCAGCCCCCTCTTGTTCTGATGGGTTGTCAGGAAAGTCGTGATACATTTTTACATAGAAAAACATGTCATGACTTTTCCAATGACCCAGTAACTTCCTTTAAATGGAGCTAGCCCTGGATTCTTCTATCATCTCCTTCCTTTATATGCCCAGTTCTAGGGATGAACCTGGCTTTTTGGCTTCTTGCTGTTATTAAGCTGGGATTTTTTTTTCTTTTTTTTTTTTGGGAGAGGTTTTCACTATAGGGCACGTGCGCTCGCCAGACAGAGAGAGACAGATACAGAAAGCGAGAAATCACCCCCCAGAGGGGATGGTCACGCCGCAATCCCTTCTCCTCCATTCTCCTCTCGGGATCTTGGGCACACACGCACACGCGCCCGGCGTGAGTTTTAAGCCACCGGGTCCGGGACACGAACCGCGGTCAACTACGTGGGAGTCCAGCGACATAGCCATTACGCTAACTGCTGGTTCCCATGCTGGGATATTTCACTGTTCTCCTTTAGGCTCGTCGGCTTTCTTGTCACCTGCCTTCTATTTAAATACCCAGCATGGCACCTGTTTCTTGACTAGACACTGAATTTTTTTAAGGACACTTATGTTTTTCTTTCTTTCTTTCCTTCCTTCTTTTGTTCATTTGTTCTTTTTATATAAAAATATATATAGAACTATATCTGACACATAATAAATAATCAATATTGTTGACTGAATGCATTCTAAAGCAATGGGGCTGAGAGAAAATGAACTGATCAAATTACTTGCAGATATTCAGTCAACTAAAACTAATGAGAAGATCCACACCATAGCCATAATTAAATTAGGTCACATGGATTGCGTTTATTTAGTCATTAGAAAAGAGATTTGAAGATGCCCCTCTCTTTGACCCAGTGCTAATTGGAAAAGCATTGCAGAGGTATGGGTCAGGGAGTTTTGGAACAGTGTCTTTTCAAAATAAGATGTTAGAAGGGCTGATCTGCATTCAGTAAAATAGGAAATGAGATTTTATTTTGTTTTTTGACTTTCAAAGCTTGCTTGAACACAGCATATTATCTGAACAAATTTACATTAAAAAATGTCGAGTTTCTATTATCATTTTTTTTTTATTGTGGTAGAAGTAATATATTCCCGTGACTAGATGAATTGAAAATAGTTTGTCTAAAACTTAATTGCATCATTTCATCTGCCTCTGTCCCTACAAATGTAACTGAAGTAAAATAGTTCATTGTAACTGAGACAATGGTCTATGCATATATTAAGATTATGCAAATTGTATGTTGCCATGCTCACTGGTTTTCAACTCTTGTCTAAAGAGAATGATTTAGCCTTTTCTTCTCTAGCAATTCATAACTCTATGCCATTATTTTATCTTTTTTTTTTTTTTTTTTGGAGAGGTTTTTGCTATAGGATGTGTGCACTCGCCAGAGAGACAGAAAGCAAGAAATCACACCCCAGGGGGGATGGCCATGCCACAATCTCTTCTCCTTCATTCTCCTCTCACGATCTTGGGAACACATGCACATTTGTTCGGTGTGAGTTTAAGCCACCAGGTCCAGGACTCGAACTGCGGTCAACTGCATGGGAGTCCAGTGACATGGATATTACACCAACTGCTGGTCCTTTTTTTGTCAGTTTTTAAAAAATATGCTATCATGTGTAGACTTTTGCTAGAGAGAGACAAGACAAGAACTTTTCCTTCTTTCTAAAGAGAAGGAAAGTGAGAAAGCACCCCGAGAAGGGGTATGACCCTGCCACAGTCCCTTCTCCTCCAGACTCCTCTCAGGATTTTAGGTATACATGCATGTGCCTGGTGCATTTGTCAAGCTTCCAGGCCCAGGATTTGAACCCCAGACTCAACCACGTGGGATCCAGCCACCTCAATCACCAGGCCACTGGCTGGCCCTATGTCAGATTTTTTTAATAGCTGCATGATACTCTGTTTCATGGCTATAGCTAGTTTATATGTTAGTTTCTTTATTGATGGGCATTAGATTTTTTATATTGGCTTCTGTCCTAACAGATGGCAATCTTAAGTGAAAAAAGGAGTTATTGACTTTTTTTTGGCAGTACTTATGGTAAAACTTCTTAAAGTTTCTTTTTGCTGGAATATTCTCATTTTATCTAACCATCTGCTAGAGTAGTTAAAAACTTTAATGGCAATAAAATTTCTGCAGCTTTCATATACACCTAAATATGTATGTGGACATTTGATTCTAGCATCTTTTAAAATCTTCACTAAAAGATTTTCAAAATCAATTTTATTGCTCTTAGAATAAGAATGCTATTCTATTGCTGTAAGAGTTTAGCGTTCATCTTGAAGAAGTGAGATAACCACTTCTTCATAGTTGTATATCTTTACCTTGCGTTATTGCTCTATTATTCATGGGTTACTCCAGAGTACTATTTGGATTATGAAATATTTTGGGAGAGATTTCTGATAATGAAGAATTCAGAGATATTAAAATAAGGACTTCCTAAAATATCCAAATCCAGCCTTGAAATTCATTCATTAATACCATTAATATAACAAAGTGGGCCAAATGACAAATACTTTCTGGGAAAGAGCTATATAAAGTAACACAGAAATAAAATACTGTGAATGAGTACTATTGGCAAGTTGACCATGCATAACAGTAGTGAGGAGGCATTTTTCTAGAAGGTTGGCAACCACTTTGGAAATCATTGCTTTAGCTTTTAATTCAATATTACTTTTTGTTGGAAGATAATTCTATTACATTACTTAGGAGTTTGTACGTGATTATTTTGCCTTCCTTGCAAGAGATATGTGACCCCCAAAATGCAAGCTATCAGCAGTACTTTTTTTACAAATGGCATAGTAAAAGTATAGAGTTGAACAAGTTCTGTCTCTTGTCACCTACGTTTGCAACAGCAGCTTTATCCTCAGAAGACAAAAAAAGGAGGTATGTAAACAGTCTTTACCAAGGAAGAGAGATTATAATATCTCTACTTTGGTTAAGAAGGCAAAGAAATGTATAACTTTCTTAGAAATAGGGGTTTTTTTTTCCCCAAAACCAGCTTTGATTATAATTATTTTGAAAGTGTACTTGTCCAGAAGTCATCATTTCCCATCATTCTCTATTTATGGATATTACGCCACTTCTAGGTTTCATTTTTAAGGGAGAAGTAATTCTGTTTCTAAATGTATTAATATAAAAAAGTTTAAAGAGTGACCTTTATTTGTCCCAACATTAATGTATTCAGCTGTTCAGAGGAAAGGAGATGGTTCTTACTCTAGGTCATTCTAGACAAGTGTAGTTTTTATCCTTATAGAGCAATTGTGAGAGAGGCAATCTAAATTTTCTGAAGTATATTAAAATATACACAAAATAACATTTGATTTAAAATAGCATTTGATTTTTAATGTGCCTTTTGACCAGTGTGTCTACTTTTCTGCTTTCCTAACTTACTCCTACTCATGAAAATATATTTGTATATGCATCCATATCTTCAACATATTAGGATTTTTTGCTGTCAGATTCCTGTTTAAAATAGTTGTTTTTCTCCTTTCAATTGAATTTTCTCCCTTATTTTTGTGAAAAGAAGCATTGGAATAGCCTAAAAAAATGCATTCTCAGGGCTGGCAGGTGGCGTGGTGGTTAAAGACAATGAACTCCACATGGCTAATCGGGTTCAAGTCTCGGACCTGGCAGCTTGTTTTCTCACTTTCTCTGTCTCTGTCTCTCTCTCTCTCTCTGATCAAATTAAAACAGATAATAAGAAATAAAGTGAGTTCCAATGGGCAGAGCAGAGGCAGTTGTTTTTATAGGCAGAAAAGGGTGAAAAAGACAGAAACAGAGAACAAAAAGCAGTTGCTTCTGTCAAAATCCATTTCCTCATGAGGTTACAACAAAGAGGACTTCCATGTTACCCTGACTTAAGCTTGCTGGAATAACTGAGGGTTTTTTTTTTTTTTTTGAAAAAATTCAGTATAATTATTGATATATGACATAATACAGATGACTCCATTTCTGCTGGGCCCTAGTGCCGGAGGCTCATCCCAAACAGTGGCCTCCAATAAACTTAAACAACACAATAAAATCAGTTAACGTATCTGTTAATTATCTAATGCTTTCACTAGAAAATAAGTCTGTGTCACTTCAGCCATCTTTTAAAAAATTATAATATATGAAAAACTTCGCTTGCAAGTATATAAAGTGATAAATACATTTTGTAAATGACAAGGTCTGGCTATTGTTATCTTTCTGCCTTAGTTTCCCAGATGGGACTAAAGACATGCCACCAACTCCAGCTCTTTTATTATTATTTTTTTTTATTTTATTTTTTTTTTGAGAGGTTTTTCGCTATAGGGCGCGTGCGCTCGCCAGACAGACAGAGAGAGACAGAGAGACAGAAAGCGAGAAATCACCCCCCAGGGGGGATGGTCACGCCGCAATCCCTTCTCCTCCATTCTCCTCTCGGGATCTTGGGCACGCACGCACACGCGCCCGGCGTGAGTTGTAAGCCACCGGGTCCGAGACGCGAACCGCGGTCGACTACGTGGGAGTCCAGCGACATAGCCATTACGCTAACTGCTGGTTCCCTCCAGCTCTTTTAAACAAGGCCTCACTCTGTTGCCCTGGCCAGACTCAAGCTTGCAGTCTTCTTGTCTCAGCCTCCCGAGGTTGATGGGATTATACACATGTGCCACTGTGCCCAGCCTTTAGGTTGGACTGGGAATTGAACCTGGGCCTTCCATGTGATCCTAGCCTGCAAAACACAGTGTTTCAGCAGTGTGCACCATTGTGGCTGGGCCTATCATGCTTTTGAAATAATGAGATAAAAAGGGTCCATTTCTTTTGTGGTAATATCCTATTATCAATTGTTTTTTTACTATTTTCATAGAAAAAGTATTTGGGGTTTCTAGTCAGGAAGTTTAAACAAATATGGAAACTATATAAAGTTAGTTTAAAGTTACTTCTCATTACTTGGTAGAAAGAGGTACTTTTGGTGGTAATTTCCTGAAGTAAAGCCCAAAGCAAAGCTTGTAAAATCTTTGACCCTTGTTACTTATGTGCAGTAGAAGATGAATACAGTTTGGTGGGTGGGAATCAATGAAAGGAAATCAGTCATTATCTCCTAATAAGAAAGTACAAATAAGATTAGCCATAGTTCTACTATGGCCATGTTTAAAGACAAAGTCTGTGTGAGTTCTCTACTTCACATGTATTTAAGGGCACTATATGGTTCATAAATTATCATACCCATATAATATTTAAAATGTAGCCACATAATTGCTTAGAGGAAATCATGTAAAGAATAGGCCTAGAAATTCAATTTTTTTAAATTTGAAAAGTGCAGAACTCATTTTATATTAGAAAAATACCTGTATGAACTACTCCTTGAGCAAGCGTGATTATATTGAGTTCATGTATTTTGTTTATTCTATACAAAATTAGCAGTACAGTTTCTTTTTCTTAAAATATTTAAAAATTTTATTTTGTCCTTGATCTAACTTTTCTAAGTTCTGTTTTTATTTTGTTAACCCTTTTGTTGTTGCTTTAAAAAAATGTGTTTATTTCTTTCATGGGAGTTAGGTGCCCTTAACAGGGCCTCACCATACAGCAATCCCCTATAACCCTCCTAGTCAAAAAGAATCGTAGCCGTGTGGGGACACACCTGGCATGTTCAGGTAGGCCCAAGATTTGAAACTGGGCCTCATGTGTGGCTCCAGTTCATGTTGCACATTCCATTTCCTACAGCACCATGGGCTGGGCCTGGTGCTTCTTTATCAAATACGTTTTTCAAACATTTGATAGTTTTGAGTTCTCTCAGATAAAAAGTGATGTTTCAGAAGCTGGTTTGTTAGTTTACACTATATATTCATCCGTGAGTTCTATTTATGTTTTAACAATCAGGCATTAAAATCACTACTGTAGAAAAACAAAGAATAGTCTGGATTCTAAATTTATCTGGTGAGATTTTCAAAGAAAGTTAACCTTAGACTTCAAATCTCTTGATATGTGATGTGAGCATCATTCCCATATCATAGATGTTAGATGGTATTGCACTGCAAGTGTCTACCACAGGTGTTCAAATACAGTACTGTCACCGCTAAATTTACATGGAGAGATTTTAAAAGAATATTATGTGTAATGTACTATCTGCCTACTTTGTAGTTTTCTGTACCTCTACTAAACCCTCCAACACCCTTCTAAAATACAAAGAAGGTGTATACTTTGAGGTAGACTCGACTCGTCCACTAGAAAGTAGACCCAAAATGCCTAAAGATGCTCATAAGTCTAAATAAATCAGTCTGGATCCAAAAGATCCAAAAGAATCTGTAAAAGCCCATTAGCTTTCAAGATCAATATGGCTACTGTCCTGCAGAAGATTTATAGGCACACAGTTCTAGGATTTTGAGTGATATTTCAGTTGTTGACCATAATGCTGTAAGTGACATTTTCAAATGCAGTGGAGTTTCCATAGTTAAGCTTTTAGAAGACAGAAGGAAACCACAGAGCATGAGTGACAGCAACAAAGACTCAAGTTTTAAGTCCTCACAAGTCCTTTAAAGTCTGACCAGATTTCTTACTTTTTGAATGATACTACTTTCTTATAAGAAATGTTCATAAAGCATAAAACATTTATTTTCTGTAGAATTTTTTTTCGACAATTCTAATAATATATTTGCCTATCTCTTTCCATTTCTCTCTCTCTCTTTTTTTTTTCTGGCAGTTACTTACCATCTTGTTTTTAAGAATCAAAGCACAAAACCTTCTTTTTTAACTAACATAGATGAAATATGATAAAAGTCTATTGTTCTAGTGATAGAAGTTTTTATGAAACAATGGATGACAGAATTATGCATGCTGAGAATTGTCTTTAGTACTTTGAATAGCAGGAAGATCTTAATTTGTCTACCAGAAGCCATTATAATTAAAAGACAGTCATAGTGATTTAGTGAAACTATTATAATACAAATATTAGAAAAAAGTAACCTAAGGTCATTTTATTCTAAAGTATTTTTTCTAAAAATATATATTTTAAAATCAGATGCATATGTGTGTGTGTGTGTGTGTGTGTGTGTGTGTAATGATTAACAAGCAGTGCTGCTGTTACATAAATAAAACAAATTTATAAAAAGTCATCCTGTTACTATATATTCATTCACTTCCTGTCATGCAATCTTTATTTTGGTTTTCTTAAGAGAGCTGTTTCTGAAATCATTATTTTAACATGAGAATAAAACTTGGCCAATCTCAGATAAATGGTTATTCTGGAACTTACAAAGACTAAAGTTCCTTTTGACAAACAGAAAAATAGAAAGATTTCTTTTAATGAAAAAAATGAGAAAATGAGTCATTTAGAAATGGACATAGCTTTTTATTAGCTTTCCTATCTTTAATTTATTATATTATTTTACTGCTATGAATAATGGGATGGTAATTTATCTAGATGAGACCATATAGATTAAAATTGGGCAACTATGCTTTTTTAGTACTACATAGTTTACTAGTTTCTATTTTTGGAGCTTTTTGGTGTTTCAGGTGATCATGTACATAAATTGGTTTTGATCTGGCTATTTCCTTTTTTTTATTAGTTTTATGTATTTTCTTTAAATTTCACCACTTTGAAGTATCCAATGGGTTTGTTTCTGTTATGTAACAGTGCTACTGGCCATTACACAAAAAGAGCACTTGCTGTGAACTGCATCGCGGCTAGTTAATTTTCTCATTTGGTTACCACTGAGCACAGATTTTCTGTCATTGAGCTCAGATTCATGCACAAAATTAAAGGATATCTGGGATGTAACTGGAGAGAATTGAAGAGATTCTGTATACCCCATGATCATGAACAAACTGCCAGGCATCTCTTCTTCACCAGTCAAAATGGCAGACTTCTCAGATCTAAAATATGGTTGGTGTTTTGAGGGTAAATGGCTTATGGAGGCTAGAATTTCAAACTCATCTTACTACCCCTCCCATAGATTGGCACCTGGTGACCTTTGTCCCTTTTTGGAACCTGCCTTTGTTATGCCCTTGCAAAAGAGAGATACTGATTCTAACTTCTGCCACCACCACCATCCATCAATACTGTTCCATACTTTGCCTGACTTACCTCAGCAGGTCACGCCAATCTTTACTGAGTCGTTGCTGTTGTTCTTGATTTTTGTTGTTTGCTATAGGGCAGGTGAGCACACAAGAGAGAGAGAGAGAGAGAAAGGGAAAGCGAGAACTCACCCCCCCCCCCCCCCCGAGAGGATGGCCATGTCACCATCCTCCATCCTTCTCCATTCTCCCCCTTGAGATTTTGGGCATGCATGCACACATGCCTGGTATCCAACACTTGTACTGTACAGTTGGCCATGTGGGATCCAGCCACCTTAACTTCAACATCACTTGCTGCCTTTGTTGAGTTTTTTAAGTCAAAAACTATAGGAGATATCTTTGATACTTTTCATTCCTTCACCCTTCACATCTAATCTATAGGTTCCAAATATGCCTTTCCTCTTAATACATCTTCACTTCTCTGACTGATCATGCAGACTTCACTAATAACCTCCTGCTTTTTTCTAACTTCTATTCTCTTTCCCTTCTATGTTGTCTCCACATAGCAGATTTTTCTCCTATCCTTAGAACTTTTTAGGATCTTCCCTTCTCCCTTAGAATGAGTGCTATCATTCATTCATAGCTCATGGCCCTTGCTTGTCCCCTTCAAAAGAATTCTCTTTTCCTAGATACCTGCAAAGCTTTATCCTCCTTTCTTATGTCAAGTCTTAAAACTAAAATAACTACACACACTACATCCTTCCATAGCCACTTGCTTTAAATTACTTTTACTTCATTAAATCAGGAGTTGCAGTGGACTGGTGGTGGTGAGAGCAAGTGTGCATGGAAAAAAACAAGTTTAGAGACATAGCATATATGAAAAAAAATTTGGGGGGACTTTTGCAATAGTTGAGACTAGGAATGATTGTGATTTGGACTAGATTCATGATATTAGAGATAAAATAATGTGAACTGAGGACAGCAAGTGGTGTAGGGGTTATGGCACTGGATCTCACAGGGCTGAATCTGTGCTTCAAGTCTTAAACCTGGTGGCCCAAAAAATATACTAGGGCTTTGTGTGTGCATGGACAAAATCCTGAGAGGAGAATGGAGAAGGGATTGCTGCATGGCCATTCTCCTTGAGAGGTGATTTCTCACTTTCCCTTTTTGTCTCTGTCATGTCTCTTTGTCTCTCCCCAGCACACTCATGCCCTACAGCAGAAAACAACAGCAGCAACCAAAAAAAAAAAAAATAAACCCTAAAAACAAAACAAAACTCTAATCCTCTATGTGATGTATCTGAAAATTTAGTTGTAAGTTGTCATGTATGAGCTCAGTTTCAATGGCACACTGCATGGTGTCCTGGACTGCAGTGCTGGAAGCTACGTGGCTGACAATGAGTTCGGTTCCCAGCCTTGTTGGCAGAAGTGCTCCAGGCATGCACATGTGTTCCCAAGACCTTAATGAATTGGAAGGCTGGAGGAAGGGACTGGTGACATAACCAGACCCGCTGAGGCTGCTGTCCCTGCTTTTCCATGTGTGTGCACATACTCTATCATGAATAAACTACTAATGGATTAGATTTTAGGTGTGATTAAAGTAAAAAAGAGTCAAGGATCAAGCCACTTATCTTTGTCTTAAGATACCAAGTAGAGGGGCTGCCAGGTGGCGTGGTGGTTAAGGGTGCTGGACTCCCACATCGACTGTGGTTAGAGTCCTAGACATGGCAACTTGCTTTCCCACTTTCTCTCTCCCTCTCCCTATCTGGTCGAATTGAAAGAGAGAGACAGAGAGAAAGAGAAAGAAAAAGTTAAATAAAATAATTCTTAAAAATAAAAAGGATACCAAGTAGACACTGATGTCATAATGACAGAAGGAAGACTGCAAGACATGGCTTTTTGCAGAGGTGAGGGACACGTTGCTCTGTATAATGAAGAAATGATTGCTTTTTAGTGTTGAACCTTATTGAAACATCTGGGAAGATAAAAACAAAGACGTAAATAATGGATTGGCAACAAAGAGGTCAAGGGTGTTCTTGTCAAGAGAATTCTCTGTGGCCATTATTGTGACCACAAGCCACTTGTGGTTATTAGGTTTCAATTTACTTGAGTTCCATTTTAATAAAATGTCAAATCTTTCAGTCACATTAGTCCTATCTTATGTGTTCAGTAGCTGCCTGGTAGTGGTTACCATCCTGGACGCACAGATACAAAGCGTTTATATCACAGCAGGAGTGTCTATTGGAGAGTGTTGCTGTAGAGGGAAGCGCGGGTTCTTTGTGGGCACGTCCTCGCCTGTCGTGGGAGGGGCGTGGCCAGAGTAAGACCAGGGCTGGCCCCTGAAGGTTCCAGATCCAGTGTCTTCATCTAAAAGGGATTCTGCCTGGGAGTAGTGAAGGTAAAGACACACTTAGAGTGGTCCAAAAGAGTTGAGAAAGTGGGGACAGCCTAGAAAACTCGATTTTTTTTTAATTCTAATTTATTTTATACATTTAATCACTATACGTCACTTAACTTGTAAGTTGAATTTACCCAACATCAATACTCTTCCCACCTGTCCAGTTGAAGGTACACGACACATTATCATCAACAGATAATTAATTTCCTCATCCCATAAAAGTCTTGCCCCTATAGTTTTCTCTTTAATTTCTTTCCTTATACTCTCCACCTTTTCCCTCCCTCTAACCACATTGTCTCAAGTATCCATAATCATTTTCAATGCCTCCATGTCCTCTAATCTTTCAGTTTCCACCATAGAGTGAGGACAGTCAGTATGTGTTAAGTGTAGACATACAGTATTTAAGACAATGAAAGTGATTATCGTATGTATTTCCTTTCATTGAATAAAAATGTGAAGTGGTTTTCTGCAGTGACACCTGTGGGAGGTTAAGGACATTGGAGACGTGATGGTGAGGGTTTGGGTTGTCTAGAGAAATTTAATTCAGTAGGAAGTATTTCTCCTGGTCTGAAGATAAGATTGAGATCCCTAAGGGACTGTTGGTATGTGAACAGAAGAATAGGTGTAGCTTTAGACATATGACACATTTAATCCACAGGAAAACTTAAGGAGGTAGGTACTGTTAATATACTCATTTTCCAAATGAGAAGAGAGTCTCATCTTATTTTGAGGCATGAGGTTGACAGATAAACAGATTTTGTTTTGTAGACCATTAGAAGCCAAATGGGCTGGCAGGTGGTGTGGTGGTTAAGGGCACTGGACTCCCACATGGCTGACTGCGGCTCAAGTCCTGGACCTGATGGCTTGCTCTTTCACTCGCTCTCTCACTCTCTCTCTCTCTCTCTCTCTGGTCAAATTAAAATAAATAAATAATAAAGATAAATAAAATAAATCTTAAAAAAAAAAAAAAGAACGAAACCAAATGGGAGAGCCATAGGAGCCAAAAAAATTCTTTTTTTTTTTTTTTTCTTAACCTTATTAAAGTTGGGAAGATGCCCCAGTAAGGCTGAAGCTTTCTCTAAGTCACTGGCATCTATAATTCAATTGGCTTCCACTCCATTTTAGCAGAGTTTATATATTTCTTTTTTTTTAAATTATGTCATCAGCCATTACGTATCATCCCAGCTTGAATACCCTGTATATTAGTCCAGCTAAAGGTATTATCATACACATTATCATGAATAACTTTTCACTTTTGTGCCCCATAAATGTTTTGCTTCTTTTCCCTCTTAGTGGCTTTCCTCTCACCCTTCCCTATTTCCCATCAGAGTTTATACTTTATGGTAGATGCCCACTTAATATAGAGCAGGAATGTGATTGATCTCACACATGGCCATACATTTAACTTCCAAGACAAAAGCATGCTTTGTTAAAATAGGAGTTAGTTATTTTATCAGCTGTATATTAGGAAACAGTGCCCTACCTTTTGCCACTGTGTTCCTTTTGCTTGAATTAACTATGTACCTGCTTTTTTTATAACACTGAGTTATAAGCTCCTTGAGGTAAAGATGAGTGTGTCTTTGTATTACCCTGGAGTGCCCTGTTCAAAGCTCTGCAAATAATTAGACATTTAATGGATATACGAAAGTTGAAATAAGGACTGTGTTCCTGCTGCTGAATCAGTTGCCAGCCACCGCATCCCCTATTTCTTTTTTGTGCTTGATCTTATGTTGTCCTTCCCTGTCACATCTCTTCAATTTACCAAAAAAAAAAGAAAATCACTAACTATGCTACCTTGTAGTCATTCTGATCGAATGTCATCCTGGTTATGTAAGACAAGTTACCAGTTTGGCAAGGACATTGGAATTTGTCTGTCCCCTTCAGTACTATGCCACTCATTTCTAAAGCTTATATGATAAAGACTGGTAGCAACAGAGACAACCTTTTGAGACTTGGATAGACTCGCTCCTTTTTTTTTTTTCCTCTCATGTAAAGAACTGTTTGAGTTTTGAATGAATTTACTACAGCTCTCACTGAAGTTGATCATTGATTAAAAATATGTGTAGTTTGGCATAATTCTTTATTTAATAGCTACCAACAAACTTCAGAATACGTAAAAAGGGGCAGTATAACGTTGATGTTATCTGTGGCAATTATTTGGAGAAGGAATTCTTAATTTAGCAGTCCTCCCATAATGATTGGATTAATAAATTTTGCTTTCAGAGATGATTGTTTTAATTTCACAGAAGACATTTTACAAAGACAGTAATATAACAATACAATGAAAAATAAAATGAAGAATGAGTCTGACTCCAGCCATGAAGACTGTTTGAATATGAGATGAATTTGCGTCAGTCTGTATTTGATCCTGGGATCTGCCTGCATCCATCATTTGCTGTATAGTATAGAAATAATAAACGCAATTAATGTATAAAGTTTACATCTCTTCTTGTTTGAAATATTTGAAATTCTTTCATAATGTTTATAAGATAAAACACCAAAACATTGGAAGAATTGATTTTGGATTTTTTCATTGGTTGTTAAGACAAAGGACTATCATTTTTATTTAAATCACCTCTTAGCAGTAAAAGACTCAGGAATAGAATATAATCATTTACCTGTCTTTTTGTCATCAAGAGAAATATTTAAATTCTATAAAATCAAATTCTGTACTTGACATTTCTGATGCAAATTGTTTTCAAAACCAAAATTTTAGGTATCAGTGATTTTATGACTATTTCCATGTTTATTCACTCAATTTGTTTACTGGCTTCGAAAGTCAGAATTATGTAACTTTTAAAATGTATGTACATTTAGTATAACAAATTAAAATCTATGTGTGAATGTGCTTCTGTATTTGTACATTTTGTGTTTGCATATTTTCCATGTCTGACTCTGTCAGTATAGTGTAACCACAATTTGTATAAAAGTCAAGAATGACCAGAATGACAGTGATTTAGAAAGGGGTAGTTTTGGAAACTCCGAAAAGGTATCTCCTTCAGATGTTACAGACAGCAAGTTTTCAACTTCAGGGCTTGTCTGCAGAGGTTAGTATTTCATGGGCTAGTGATGGGTGTGCAGTTAGCAGCGTAAGCCCGAGAAGCCATCCAGGTAGAAGACAGGAGCCAGGCTGCTGCTGTTGTGACCTCGTGTATAGTAACTCCCCCTTGCTTTGTCTTTTAAAGTGTAGTGTAGACAAAATTAGATGAGTGAACAAAACACTTCTAATTTTTGTGTTTAATAGCCAATGGGTCATCTGTACTTGCAAAGACAGAAAGGGAAGGGTGCAAGCAGGCATCCCCAATGGGGCTTGGTAAATTTGCAATCCTGTTTCCTCCGTTTCTCCATTCTGCGGGGATTTGGGGGACCCTCCTCAGTGCGATTTTTAAGCCACCAAGACTGGGCTTCGAACTGTGGTTGGCTGTGTGAAATATGGCTTCCTTTACATGGGCTAACCCCAGCCCTTAGTTTTTAATTTCTGTTAACTTGGTAGATAAAGGCACAAATCAGGCTTTTTGTTTTGGGTTGTAAAGATGAAAAAGACTCAGCTATCTGTCTTATAATCAATGTCTCATTACTAGAGTTGAAATTGTATTCCATTCCTCTATTAGCACTGTATGTGTATAAATGGAAGAACAGCCATGTTTTGTGTTAGGACCAGGACCAGATTTCTAAAGTTTTTAGTCAATTGGTGTGGGAAACCCAGTGTGGAGCAGTTTGTCTGTATAAATTAGGCTATATTGAGTTCTTGGTGGCTACACCTGATGAACAGCAGAGTTTGCTTTGTAAATAAATACCATGAAGAAAAGTACCAGTGCTGTTAAAAAAAAAAAAAAATGCCCATCTCACCTATGCAGGAGATAAGGTTCACATGTTAGTGAAAGTATTTTGCAAAGAAATAGACAGGAAGTACTGCTTGAAAAACTTCATACGGGACATGCGAGATTGGGAAATTCCGTTCTCCAGACCTCGGCAAATCTATAACTGTAGTATACCGCTCGAAAAAGATCAAATAATTTGTGTCCTTAGTATCTTTAAGTTTGAAAATCTGTGACTAGATTTCCGTTGTTTTTGAGTGAGTGAGTTGCTGGAATATTTCTAGTTGTATCCGTTATCAGGAAAACCATGGACCTTGCTAAACAGATGAAAGTACCTATTGTCTTCAGCTGTTGGAAATTTTTAGAGAAAAATGTTATGTGACATATTTTATCTACTACAGAAAATAGCCTTTGTTGACCCTAAATGGATGCCAAAATTGCAAACGTGAACTTACAATCTATGTGGATAATGATTTACAAATCTGAGTTGAGAAAATGGGGGTAGTTTCTCCTCATTTACCTTTCTTGTCCAAACCATGCTTAATTTCTCCTTAATTTTCTCTTGGCAGTAACTCCTGAAATCTAACTTTTTGTTCTCTGTCATGGGCACATTTGGGCATTTGTGATAGTAAATAGGTGCATAAAAAATCCTAACCTACTGTAGACATTAGCATATTTGACATCAGGCTTGGTTAAAATTAGGTACATGTTTTATATTTTAATAATAAAATGACTGCTATTAACAGTTGTATATTCTGCTTATAGGCAGGTTTGCATATACATTTTTTCCCTTCACATAGCTCAAGGTGTAATTTTTCACTCAATAGTAGTTCGGCTAGTTGTACTATGTTTCTGATGTAAAGAAAACCCAAAAAATGAAAAACCAAAAATAACCCATTTAGAACACAGCCAAGAATCTGGAATTTAGAAAAATTATCTTTGGGAAAGTAGCCCTGTTCTTGCACCTGGGAAAGAAAAACATCTCAGGGGTTCTTAAAAGCCTATTTATCCTGATTTTAAGCACCAGTTTTACCACAAAGTTTGTTTTGCTTTTCAGCTTTTAAAGTAGTTTAGGAGACACAAATTGGAAAGTGAATGGATGGAATCATTGCTACATCTAACAATAACAGGGATTGACAAAGGATCCTCTACTCCAGGTTGGAAATGATTCTTCATAAAGACCAATGACCCAATGTAGAAGTTTAAGACTAATAATCCTTTTCAATTTTTTTCTGAAATTTAATGGCATATGTACCAAGATGATTTGTAATATGAGGCAACAAGTGAAATATGAATTCACTTCTGACTCATTTAACTCTCTCTTACTCTGGGTCTAATGCTAAACCAAGTAAGTTCAAAAGCTTAGTATTTGTTCAGTTGGAGAAAAAAATGTATAGTACCCCAAACATTGCCTATTCTCAGGGATCGGATGTGTAATTGCAATGGCAAGGATGTGGATAATGGAAACCAGATGGGTTATGTGGCAAGCACGTGGAATGATTAGTTGATGTAGATCAGAGAGAAGGGCTGCACATACTGGAGAGCAGGACGATTGGTTAGAGTTGGCCTTGCGCTGAGCCTCAGAGGAGGAGTGGGCTTTGACTAGCAGAAGAGGCAGAGAACTGTGCTCCAGGCAGAAGACGAGCAGGAGCTGGGACTGAGAAATAAGGAACAGTACTTACTTGACAACCCTAAGTAGTTAAGGAGTTTGTGGAGAATTGGAATAGAGCACAGACTGATAGATTCGTTCTAGAAAGGGCCAAATAGTAAGTAATCTAGGCTATGCAAACCATGTCTACCACATGCCCTGTTGCAAAAATTTAGCTTTACTGAACAGTACAAAAGCAACCAGACAATATGGAAATGAGCAGGTGTAGCTACGTTTCAAGTTTGTTCTTTTGAAAATTGTCAAGTCGTGGAGCCAGCTAGGTGACTTAGTGGTTAAGACGAGTGGATGCCACATGAACAACTACGTGGTTTAAGTCCTGAACCTGACACCTTGAAAAATACACTGTGCTCATGGCATGCATGCCTAAAATCCAGAAAGGAGAACGGCGGAGAAGGGATTGTGGTATGGCCATCACTCCTGGGGGTGATTTCTCCCTTTTTTCTCTCTCTCTTTTTCTCTTTGTCTCCAACAAGCACACACAACCTGTTGCAAATTTTTTAAAAAAGAGAGAAAGAAAGAAATGTGAGGTTGCTACACCCCAGTTAGTGCACTGAGGGTATATGTAGACATTATGTTACTTCCAAGACTCTACTGCTTTGAATAATCTAGTACAGTAGTTGCTGATATCTTCATAGGATTGGTCTGCATTGCATGATGTTGCTAGAATTGTATAATTTTATGTACTTTCTCCTCAGGACATTATTTTTCTATGTTTTAAATATTGTAGTTTCACTATGTGTTTTAACGTGCGATTTAAGCTTCCTGTTATGAAGAGTGTAACATTTTTAGCTTAGACTTATACATAGCAATTGCTACAATGTATAATTCCCCTCCTGTCATTTGTTACATTTCTTTTTGTGTCACATTGAAAGTGTTGCCATAAAAGAAAAGCAGAAAAAGCACTGAAGAGGTTGTAAAGTTAGGCTTCTCTTAGCAGTAATAGTTGAGCTGGCCATTAAAGGATTGGTAGGATTTTACCCCAGAATGAAAAAAAGAAATCATACTTTAGCTGTAAGAAATAGTATAAACAGGGGCTGGCAGGTGGCATGGTGGTTGAGGTCCTGGACTCCCACATGGCTGACCTTGGTTCAAGTCCTGAACCTGGTGACTTGTTTTCTCACTTTCCTTCTCTCTTTCTCCCTCTCACCATATTTAAAAATAATAATAATGAGAAGAAGGAATAAAGATTAAATAAATAACTCAAAGAAATAACATAAGCATAATTTTTTTTAAAAATCGTGATAGGCAATGTAATAATTGCAGAACATCAGGTAGTTCCCAAAATCAGTAAACATGGAGAGTACACAGGTTGACCCTCTGTTTAAAAGTGTCTTGGTGGACTCCGTTGCATTAGTTGGCTAAAGTACCTGTCTAGTAGCATCTTCATTGACATTCTCCATAATTTGGATTTCTCCTATAGGCTGTAGAAATATCTTGCTCTTCTGTAGAGTCTGTTATCTCCATCATAGCCAAAACGGCTTCTTAAAAGCCTGCATAAAATCACATCAAAGGATTTTTTTCCCTCAAAATAAAAATCAAACGTCATTGTAACCCCCTCACAGCCCTAAGGTCTGGCTTCTCCCTTCCCCATCTGATGTCAGCTCCTCTGCTGCACCTCCACTGATTTCTTGGGACTTCTTCATACACTTCTTCTGCTAGCTTCCTGTTGACTTCTGTCTGGAACATTTTTCACAAGGTATCACCTTGTTTTATCCAGGCTTCAGATCAAATCTCACTTTATCTGTATGAACATCCCAGCTGAATAACTTTCCTCCCATTCCACTCTCTAGCCTTATCCTGCCTTACTTTTCTTGTAAGAAACTCTCTTATTTTAGAAAATTAAATCTTAGGTCCTGGAGAAGGTAGACTGCAAAGCATTAGGTCATCAGGAAAGGCATGATGTGTTTTTCTGTGTCTTTTTATGCAAAAAATGAATCATGACTTTCCCAATGACCCAATAGTTGAGGACCATGGGCCGACTCAGGAGATACAATGACCCTCAGAGGAAAAAATTACAGGTATATGGCACAATAGAAATTCTGAATAATCCAAGCTAGAAATATTTAAAAATAGTTAGAAGTGTTGCTCTGTGTTCACATTTGTATTTCTCTCCATTCCCTTTCAGTTACGCCTACTTAAAACAGCTCCATACCGTGTTCAAATGAGAAAGTCTAATTTTATGAAGGAAATATTACAGTGTTAAGGTTAAATTTTATGTCTTTTTGGTTCGTCTCTATAGGAAAAGCAAAAATGATTTTCCCATTTTTATTACCCTCTGTATAATTTTATGTGATTATCCATATAGAATATAATTTTCTATTGTGAATAGAGGTTGTAGAGTAGGTGATTTAATTAAATTTACTTTGAGTTCATGCTTTTCCAAAACCAGGTATAAAGTCAGTATAACTCTTATGACCCATTAAGAGTTTTAGATTCATGAGAGAGATCCATTAACAACATTTGAGATTTTGAAGGTCAAGGGAAAATGCCAGTGGGAGTTATTGCTATTTTATGTGAAGTTGTTGTGGGTTTTTTTTATTTATTTTTTTATTTTATTTATTTTTTTTTAGTGATAGCTAAAACACTAGGAAAAGTTGCAACTATACTCTACATAATAAGGATATATTAACTACATAAGCATTTGCTAGGAGCAGGGTACTCCAAATCCAGGAAAGTATGTAGCAAACAGCTGTTTCATGTCAGGTGAACTCTTATATGTACCTGTGAGTCTCCTTGGCTTTTTACAGGACACAAAATCAGGTCATGAGTGTGTCCAGATGAAGTTCAGAAAGAACTCAATGAACACAAGCATGCTGTTACTCATTCCTAATTGAAAACTTAGCTGTCTTTTTTGCATTCATTTTAAAATCTAAGCCTAGATTGTATTTTTAAATTTTTTTTAAGTTTTTAAACATTTTGTGATTTTTAAAATTTCTGTTTAGTCATTTACATTTCTTTTTTTTTTTTTTTTTGGAGAGGTTTTCACTATAGGGCGTGCGCTTGCCAGACAGACAGAGAGAGAGATAGAAAGTGAGAAATCACCCCCCAGGGGGGATGGCCACGCCGCAATCCCTTCTCCTCCATTCTCCTCTTGGGATCCTGGGCACGCACGCACACGCGCCCGGTGTGAGTTCCAAGCCACCGGGTCCGGGACACGAACTGCGGTCAACTACGTGGGAGTCCAGCGACATAGCCATTACGCTAACTGCTGGTTCCGTAGTCATGTACATTTCTATAGTGTATAATATGGTTTTTCACAGTGTGCATGCATTACATGACAAAAAATACTACTGTATACATAATTTTCAACGGAGAACTTTAAAAAAATTCTTTCGGTTTAGCCATGTATCAAACAATTATAGCAGTAAATTGTTTAGGAGAAAACACTACAACAATATACCACTGGCTACGAAGGAGTAATTTCTCTAACTTCGTGGCCTGGATTACATTTTTATGCCTAAAGAAAACTGGTCTGATCATCTTAATGTTGTATGCCAGAGTTGCTTTGGTGGCTTATCCAACTCTAATAACCAGGTGAAACTTGGTGTGCTAGGTCAGCCCGACTTTGTAGTTGGCCTGCAGATTATTGAAAAGACGGGAAATAACTTTGTGAGAAATCATATTACTTATGGTGTAAGTTGTGATGATAAAAAGATTATCAAAGAGGGCCAGATAGTGGTATGGTGGTAATATAGCTGGACACACATGGGAAAGGTTCTGGGTTTACATCCTGGGATCTCCCTGAGGAGGCTGGACACATATGTATGATCCAGGCCAGTTGAAAATGGGGGTGAACCATGGCATAGACACTCCTTTAGGGATGACTCTTTCTCTTTCTCTCTCTCTCGCTCTCTTCCCTCCAATTCTCCCTCCTCCTCTCCTCCTCTCCCCCTTCCTCTCCTAAAATAAATGAATTAATAAAGTTTAAAACTAAGTCCTAGGGTCAGCAGGTGGTGTGGTGGTCAAGGCATTGGACTCCCGCATGGCTGACTGCAGTTCAAGCCCCTGACCTGGCAGTTTGAAAACCATACCAGGCGCACGTGCGTGCATGCCCAAATCCTGAGAGGAGAATGGAAGAGGCATGGCCATCCCCCACCCAGGGGAGATTGCTCATTCTCTCTCTCTCTCTCTCTCTCCCTCTCTCTCTCTCTCTCTCTTTCCCTGATGAGCACATGCACCACATGGCAAAAACCTTAAAATTAAGTCCTATAATTCAGACCACATTTTCTAGGAATCATAATTAGAAGGCTATAATGTAAAGAAAATAGTTTGTAATTTGATATGTTATAAATTACTCATGGGTAAATCACATAATTATAATAGAAATGAAAAATATTTATAAATATTCAATAATGAAATATAAATTTTGTAGGATGCTATAAAATTGATATTTATAACATTAAAAGGAAATAAATGTATATAGATGCATTATAATAAAGAAAGCTAGTAATTGGTGTTTATTTCAGTATGCTTCGTAACTTACCTATATTCTTTTGCATATTTCAAATTTTAGCAAAATAACTGTTCAATTTCAGATTTTTTTTACTATTGAATGATTAGTGATATTTTAAATTTGGCAATAATTACTGCATTGTCATCATTTAAATGTTCTTTTCCAGATGATATGTGAAAAATTAAAATAAGCAACCTCAAAAAACAGAATAGTAAACAATAATTAATTATTCTCAATTGTGTTTTTGATATTATATCTCATCATCGAACTACCTAGTTAAACTGTGGTATTTAACAATAACTAGATTATTGCAACTTTATGATGGCAAAAAGCTATAATTCATAACATTTTTCTTCAGGTAATATCTAATCCAATAAATATTTTCAGTAAGTTCTTAAACCCAGTACTTTTGAAACTAAGAATCCTGTCACTTTATAAAACTTAGAATCAATACTTTATCTGATACTTAAGAAAATATGTAATTATCAAGGTGGTGAGTTGTTCCTCATTTCTTAGTTTCAGTGACTTGAACTGATAGTAAGTAATGGTTTCATTCCAGGTTAACCATTTGTCAGGAAGGTTAATGGTATAAGATGTACTTAGGGCTAGCCAGTGGCATGGTGGTCAAGGTGCCAAAATTCCATTTGTCAGACTACACGAGTCCTAGACCTGGTGACTTGAAAAACATACTGGGCACTCTGTGTGTGTGTATACCCAAAACTCCCAAAAAGGGAAAGGGAAGAGAAAGTTTATAGTGTGATCATCCTCTTTGGGTGATACCCCTTTATCTCTCTCTATCAAGCACATGTACCTTCTGGCAAATTAAAAAAAAAAAAAAAAGTGCTTATCTGATCCTCAAGCCTATGTGAATATTATTATGTGTTAGTGCAAAGTCAGTGCTAAACAGAGACATCTTATTGGACGGATATAATTTAGGATGGATGGACATGACTGCAGTGATATTTTCCTACCTAACTGTTTATCAGGACTGGATTTTAATGTAAAAAGAACATCAAGTGATTTATTTTACATGGGTATGTGGCTGCTGGTAAGATTCACTAACTGATTTCTAATTTAATTTATTGTGGTGTGTAATTGCTTAAACTTATAGAATAGGCATGACATGTTTCACAGGGAAAGTCTCCCTGTCTCCTCCCCCACTCCAGCTAGTTTTCTCTTTTTGATAATAAGAATGATTTACTTACATAGAATGGCCTATTTTCTCCATGAAAAGCAATATATCTAGTCTCCATAAAATCATTCCAAGGTTAAATATTCAGACAACCCACAAATGCCTTATTTGGAATTATCACAGTAGGAGCAAAGCTCAGTAATAAAAATTCAAACGTGCTACTTCCTAAATAAGTGGTCCGCAGATCAGTTGGCTCTCTTGACCTTATTAGAATTCTCTCCCTGAATGGTCCTCAACTTTGCTGCTTCTGCCGCCATGATAGCTTCGCTTCCCTGACTTGGTTTTTCTCTTAAGCAAGTCCACTTCGTTTTCATTTGCATTCTTAATGAATTTTTTGGTTCAATGCCTGTTTTTAAGTAGTACCGTATGTTTACTATTCAAATGATAAATTCTGAGTGTGTCTTAAACACTGTCGCTCAGCTTTCCAATACATCATCAATGTAAATTACTTTTAAACATTTTGAAAATTATCAGGTATCACTATTCCATAACTTGGCTTTTTTTTTTTTTTCCCCTGAGAACACTGTAGTTAACCTTTTCATGTCACATCTTTTTACCTGGAAGTTAAACAGGATACATTCAAGTTGATTTATTATTATTTTAAAAATAAAATAGTTTGGTCCAGCCTCACAGCACAGTGATTAAAAGCTGTATAGAGAAAACTGGATGCCATTGAGTTTCAACCCTGGGGCTTAAAAATTCCAGGAATCCTGGGGGACCAGCAGTTAGCATAATGGCTATGTCGCTGGACTCCCACGTAGTCTACTGCGGTTCGTGTCCCGGACCCAGTGGCTTAAACTCACGCCGGGCACGTGTGCGTGCATGCCCAAGATCCCGAGAGGAGAATGGAGGAGAAGGGATTGTGCCGTGGCCATCCCCCCTGGGGGGTGATTTCTCGCTTTCTGTCTCTCTGTCTCTCTCTGTCTGTCTGGTGAGCGCACGTGCCCTATAGCAAAAACCTCTCAAAAAAAAAAAAAAAAAAAAAAAAAAAATTCCAGGAACCCTAACAGAATGCAGAAATGGAGGAAAAAGGATTAGACATAGCCAGGCTCCATTGTGGGTGCTTTCTCTATCCAACCTCATGTGTGAATGCAGACAATCTGGCATAAAAATAAAATAAAATAAAACAATAAATAAAATAGTTTACTAAAGAATTTGGGTTGCTTAAAGTTTACGTAGGTTTTAGAAAATCCATGCAAATAAAGACATAAGGCAAGAGTTTTGGAATAGGCTTTTAATAAGTCATTTCTCATTGCTTTGATTATAAAATAGAATTCTGGTCATTTAAAGCCGTACTATGTAAGTTAATTTTAAACTGTTAATAGATATAAGATGTAGGTGGTTTCTAAACAGTAAAAACATAATGATCATAAAAAAATTAAAACCAAAGCCCAAAAATATATAGAAAAAACGAAAAGATAAACAGAAATTTGAGAACTGCCATCTATTTAAAATGAGGCTAATGATGAAATGCTAGAGATTTCATACCATAGTAATAAAAGTTTACTGGGAAGATTTCTCCTCTCATTGTCTGGCAAATGATTATCACTCAGTTTATATTTATTCTTATTTTCCATTTTGTTTAGTTTTAGAGGTTAAATCTGCCCAAGTGTTTTCTCTGATTACTTATTGAAGTTCTCATTTAATAGGGGAGCAGAGGTCAGAGCCAAACTGGTCAAATGGGTAATTGATTAGGTTGTTTTAACACACCATTATCAAATGATCCAGGCTAATAAAAGTAGTCATTTAGATCAGGTGCTGAATCCTTTAGAATGATCTGTAGTAAAATTATGTGATTAGTTTTCCACCCTTGATTTTAATGTGATTCAACTTATATTTATTATTATTATACACATTTATATAGACACACACACACACACACACACACACCCCTGACATAATTAAACTTCTTCCCTCAATTTGATGTAAACTATCAAAATAGGGCAGGTAAATTTGTCAGTGGATTAATGAAAGGAAGTAATCAACAGAAAAATGGGCAGATGGATGAAAGAGGCATCTAACAGCATTAGTTGTATTTCACTCATTTATTCCACAAACATTCCAGGTATTTGGAATGTAGAGGTGAACAAAACAAAATCTTTGCTCTTATTTCATCTCTGAAAGGATTGTGTATTTCTTCTGCCCCCAAAATTTTGGTTTACACAGCTGAGCCTAGGGACTTCCCTTACTGAAAGCTTAACTGTTTTCCAGAATGTTCTCAGAATTTGTTAGACAGTACCTAACACGGCTCCATTGCTCCTTCACTCACTGCCCTTTATGGGGGTGTGTTAGCGAGGTGAAACGTTCAAAATATTAACAGCAGGAAGAGCAAGGACTGATCAGTCAGAAATGACTTCTGACCTTAAAGAGCGGAATTCTGCCTTGGTCAAGAGCTCGTGATCCGTGCGGCCAGTGGCTTCCTAGGTGCTCCCGGATTCATTCCTCTTCCTCTAGTGGAAGTCTGATCTTTGTTCTCCATTGTATCGTAGACAGTGGTCTAAGTTCCCTGCCATGTTCTAATCTCTTTGTCCCCCCACTTCCTGGTTCTTGTATGAGGGAGTACGTACCCACATGCCACTGTGTCCTCAGATATGTCCGGAAGAGTTTTGGAAATCCGTAGGCTTTAAAACTTTCTCTAAAACCCTGTACCTCATTCAAAATACTGACCAAAACCACTATTTTAATTTCCTTAAAAAACCAACCAAACAAACAAACCCCATACCATAGGGTGCCTGTGATTGCCAGAGAGAGAAATGAAGAAGGCAGCTTCCAGTAGGGCATGGCTGTGACTCAGTCCTTTCTCCTCTCTCTCCATCTTGTCATTATTCTGCTTGCAGTGTTTCAAGCTGCCAGGACGGGGATTCAAACTGTGGTGGGCTCTGCGAGATCCACTAGGTCATGGGGCTGGCCTCTATTTTTCTTTATATATACCATTCATATTGAAAGAGATTTGAAAACTTTGGCCACTAAGTCAGTTTACCCAGGGTGAAGGTGAGTGATGCTGACATATAGGTGTTGTAGATTAAATTTGGAAGTATATTTGCAGTACGAATGGCCAGACAGATAGGAAAAAAGCAGACGGAAAAATCTCATCATTCACTACAAATAGGACATGTCAGAATCACGTCTTCCTGTATCAGGCATAGGACCCAAGTGCATAGCCGCCTTCCACATCAAAGGAAATAGCTTACAAGAGGAATCAGTTTTCTCTAGGAAATATTGCTTTGATTCAAACTCTAATGTGGTCATTTCCATGAGCCCTACCAATATGTTATATCCTATCATTTCAAATGGAGGTATATATTTTGTTAAGCTGATAAAATTAGACTCTCCAGGTAGACGGACCAATGAAAAATACGGAATCATTCTCTTATTCATTTGGAAAGTGTTCATTCAGTGTCAAATCAAATGGTAAAGAGCTCACAGTCTTTGAAGAGGGATGTGCGCACACAGGTAGATTTTGTTTGTGTTTTTTGGGTTTTTTTTTTTTGAGGGAGTAGAGATTTTTGCTATGGCTTACATGTGCTTGTCAGAGAGAGAAAAAGAAAGTGAGAAATCACCCCCCAGAGGGATCGCCACATTGCAGTCCCTTCTCTTCCATTCTCCTCTTGGGGTATTGGGCATGCATGCACATGTGCCTGGCATGAATTTCAGGCCCCTGGGTCTGGGACTCAGACCGTGGACTCCCATGTGGGAGTCCAGTACCTTAACCACTATACCACCTGCTGGTCCTCAGGTAGGTGATTTGTATACAATTTGGTAAAGGGAAGAATTGGATGAAAACAGTATATTATGGGATTCTAGAGAAAAGCTATGAATTGGCCTAAAGCAAATATCAGCATGCTTCATGGAAGAGGGGATGTCTGAACTGTATTTTAAAGATATATAGGAGTTAGGAATAGGTTGAGAATGAAGAAAAAGTGATTGGGAGTGATTGGGTGAAATTGTGTGGAAAGGTAGCAAGGTGTAAAGGGTTTGAAGTGTCAGAAATGTAAGGGATTACTTAAAGTTGGATATAAGCGGAGTGGAGAAGGTGCAAGGCAGGTGTGGCACTGCAAGCTTCATTTATGCTCTGCTCAGGTGCCTGAATGCGTGTGTTGGGAACTGGTAACCTTGTTCATTTGTTCTTCCTTCCTTCCTTTCTTTTTCTTTTCTTTGTTTCTTTTTCTTTTCTTTCTTTCTTTTTTTTTTTTTTTTTTTTTTGGCTATAGTGTGCATGTGTGCATGTGCTCACTAGAGACATAGAGAGGCAGAGAGAGAAAGGGGGGTGTAATCCCTTCTACTCCATTCTCCTCTCAGGATTTTGGGTTCACACATGCACACACACACCTGGCTTGTTTTTCAAGCATCTTGGTTTGGGATTCAAACCATGCAGCTGACATGTGGGATCCAGCTGCCTTACCATCATGCTACCAGCTGGCCCCACCTTTTTCATCTATATTCATATCCCTTTTCCATCCTTCTAACAGTTACAGCAATCAGTATCTAGTACAGGAAAGAGTGACTAGATATTTTAAGCAGATAGGATTTTTTAAAAATAAACTTAATTTTTTCATCTTTTTAAATTGCCAGGGGGCATGTGTACTCAAGAGAGCGAGAGAAAGAGTGAGAGGGAGAAAGCATTCCCCATGGGGTATGTGACGTTGTTATACCATCTCCTCCACTTCTCTGCCCTGTCTGGTCTGGTAGGAACATATGCACCTGCTCCCAGTGTATTTTTCAAGTCACCAGTGTTGTGACTGGAAGCAAAGTGGGTCCTGTGAGATCCAGCTCATATAACCACTAGGCTATGGAGCTGGCCTGTAGACAGGAATTTAATATAGAGAGTTAGATGCTTACACAATCCACTGAGTAGGAAGAGAAGTGAAATTGGGTCTGCCTCCCTACCCTGGATTCCAGGACACACCCTGGCTGTGAAACAGATGGGAAGCTGCTGCTGTTGCAGTTTCTGCTCATGACATAAACGGCCTCTTCCATGAGTTGTAACTGACTCTGCAGTGCTCGGTCTTGAGGCCACACCAGCAACAACCTGACTTCTGTCTTTCCTTTCCTCAAACGTACATCAGGGCATCTCATGGTAGAATGTAGAAACTTTGTGGAAGGGACTGTGATCTTCTAGCCCTTGTGCTTCAGGAGATAATAGAACGACAAACAACTGCCAGTCATGTCTAGTGCAATAGTCTACTTTGTACTTGTTTATATGTCGTGTAAACTGTTAAATTTGATATTTTTTTCTGATACCACTTTTCCCAAAGAAACTATCCTTATTTTTTTTATTTTTTAAGAATTACTAAATTTTATTATTGTTATATTTTTAAGTTACTGTAGCACACATGCACTCACCACAGAGAGAGAGATAGCAAGAATGAGAGACAGAGAGATGGAAAGTGAGAAAGCAAGCTGTTAGGTCCAGGACTCGAAACATAGTCAGCCATGTGGGAGTCCAGTGCCTTAACCACGATGCCACCTGCTGGCTCCAAGAAACTCTCTTTAATATGATGGTGACCAGAATGAAAAATCAAAGAAGTCAATAGGGAAGTGAAAAGACGAGTACAGAGTGGAATGTACCTGTCTGGGCTGGAGAGAAAGTACCCTTGAAGGACACAAGAGATGGCAAGGTCTGGAGGAAAGTCTTCACCGCAGCTAATTTTAGATTGTTGTCAGTCTTCATCCCTCTCCGCTCATTTCTGCCTTAACCTTTTGTTTTTTCATCTTCAACTTCACTTTAACTTCACCAGGTCTCTGAAGGCTGATGTTCTGGCATCGTGGATATTATAAACCTGAATGACAGTCCAGGTCTGAGGACACAGATGTCACTTTAAAATGCATGTTTATGTGCACATTCACACACACCCCTAGCCACTTCCTGGCACTTAACTTTACATACTTGTGCAACCTTGAGACTTAGAGATATTTAGCTACTTTCCTCTACACCAGAATAAATTCTAGTCCATAGATTTGAAGAAGGAAAATACTTGAAAGGTGCTGACTGCAGAACCCAACCCAATTTGTGTTGGCATATGTTTTACAATGTTACTATAAAAAACAAAGAGGTAATATGTGATGACTCAAATCATAATCAGAAAAGTGAAGTATTATTGGAGCAAAGTATTAGGGACTTACTGTAGTAAATCTTTACGTCACTTACAGTTTTTGTTTTGCCAAATGGGGAAGGCAGCACTGAAGGGAAACTGTGATGCCATTATTAGGGTCTATGTAAGAGGAACATCTGCTTGGTGTTGTCAAGGTGAATGGCGAGAGTGAGGGGAAGGGAATCAAGGGAGAAAAGAAAGAAGCAAAACATTTAAAGATCAAAGAAAAGGACAAAGAAATGAAAAATTATCTATTGATAACATACATGATCATATCTATAACTGTATTAATATGCAGTATAGCCATGCTGGGAGAATTCATTTTGCGTGCTATAATGATAACACAGTGATTGAATGTATAAAAATAAAAAGGCAATATTTAAAAAAAAGAAAAGTGATAGTACCTGGGAAGAAAGGGAATTTATATTGAAATTTGTACAAGTAGGAAAAGAAATGCTAGATCCAGTAATGAAGAGGTGAACTTGGGAAAGCTAATGTTTTTGGAATTCCTCAGACAGCCAAAAAAAAAAAAAAAAAAAAAAGTTACTTTGTTCATTCTAAGTGATCTAACTGGGTAATTGTGGATCACATAAATGAGCCAGACTTTAAAAACTTATTTGAAAGGAATCAATGTGGCTCTACTGTGAACCTTCCTATTTTGAATTACAGAAGGTAAGTTAACCAAGGACAGAGTGAGGATAGGAGTGTTCAATACTTATTCCTTCAAAGGAGAACATCCTCTTAACTTTCAGACACTAAGACCGATTTTCTTAAGATGGAACTGAAGTCTTCAATGCAATACAAATTGTTTAAAGAATGATTTGTCGCTTTGTCATGGAGTCCATTTCTTTATCTAACAACTGTTAATGAGTACTTATAAGGTACCAGAGCTATGTCAAATGTTCAATATATTGTGTAGAAATATAGATTAATTTGTCCATGTAAGTGCAGAATGTTTATAGAAAACCTATGGGAAGTCAAGGAGAAGTAAAAGGAAGACAGATATTTCTTAACTGTGATTTTCCAAAATGTAAAATTAAACCCGGAAAAAGATATATTACTATTACTCACTGGAATTTATAATGTGCTGTTAAATGCATAGTTTAGATAGCTGTTTAGAAAACAGTATTAACGTCCATAAAAACTTACATGCATTCCCAAAACAAAAGCACATCAAATATATTTTCCAGGTTTTAGACATTGGAAAAAAACCATCAGTGTAGTTTGGCTTCATTTTATCAAAACATTTCTTTTTTTCTTATAAGTGCTTTTGATGGACAGAAGGGAGAAAGCACTCTGAATTCCTCCAGATAATAGCTAATAGATATTAGTTCCTCTAGATAATAGCTTTATTATTCAGTATACACATAATGTTTCTAGTGGAGCATAGTTTACCCTCAGAAAGGTCTAAAGAAAAAATATGACTCCTTCATTAATTTGTTTAGGTTAAATTTTTTTTTTTTTCTTTTTTTTTTTTGGAGAGGTTTTTGCTATAGGGCGCGTGCGCTCGCCAGACAGACAGAGAGAGACAGAGAGATAGAAAGCAGGAAATCACCCCCCCAGGGGGGATGGCCACGCCGCAATCCCTTCTCCTCCATTCTCCTCTTGGGATCTTGGGCACGCACGCACACGTGCCCGGCGTGAGTTTAAGCCGCCGGGTCCGGGACTCAAACCGCGGTCGACTACGTGGGAGTCCAGCGACATAGCCATTACGCTAACTGCTGGTCCCATAGGTTAAATATTTTTTAAGTTAATGTGTAACACACATACAGAAAAACCACAAGAATGTAAGTATGCAGTTTGTGAAATTTCACAAATTGAACCCTGAGCACTTCCAGATAAAGAAGTAGAAATTTTTATGTCCTATTTTTGTTTCACCCTGGTCACAACCCAATTTTGAGAGGAATGATTATCCTGACTTAAAATAATCAACTAGTTTTGCCTGTTTGTGAATTTGGCCAGATTTCAGTAATGTGCATGCCAGTCTCATAAAACTGCTTAGTGGGACCAGCAGTTGGCATAATGGCTATGTTGCTGGACTCCTATGTGGTCGACCGTGGTTTGAGTCCTGGACCCAGCGGCTTAAACTCACACCGGGCGCATGTGCATGCATGCCCAAAACCTGAGGGAAGAATGGAGGAGACGGGATTACGGCATGGCCATCCCCCCTGGGGGATGACTTCTTGCTTTTTATCTCCCTGTCTATCTTTCTTGCCAGCTCACGTGCCCTATAGCAAAAAACTCTCCAAAAAAAAAAAAAAAGATTTGGGTTATCAGAGCCAAAAGATGCCACAGCAGTAAAATGTGATTATCTCTGAGGCTGACCTACATCCGAAGGTTCCCAGCTTGCATCTGATGACCTGCCTGAGTATTTCGAACATGCCCTTGTCTATGGCTGGCTAATGTGGG
Organism: Tupaia tana; assembly: GCA_026018925.1. Taxonomy (NCBI): domain Eukaryota; kingdom Metazoa; phylum Chordata; class Mammalia; order Scandentia; family Tupaiidae; genus Tupaia; species Tupaia tana. Next base: position 73,322,734 of record JAKSZU010000005.1, on the reverse strand, counting down.
GGTGGATCGTGATGTCAGGACATGGTTGCAGTAGTGTCAATTGCTGTCTATCTGTCTCAGTCATGAAAAAAGAAATAAAGCCCAAAGATTGGAGTTATTTCTTTCATAAATAGTTGAAATAATTTATTAAACTAATCAGGTTGGGAGTTTTTGTTAGGCAGAGGTTAACCAAGTTCATTCTTTCTTTAAAAATTGTCTGAGGGCATGTGAGCTTACCAGAGAGAGAGGGAGAACTCCTTGCCACACCCCAAAGTGTGATCATGCCTCAGTCCCCTCCCCTCCATTTCTCTATCCTTTTATGACTTTGAGCACGCACACTCAAGACACAGGGCTACTGGTTGAACTACAGGTGACCATATGGGACCTGATTCCCTTACCCAGAAGACCATAGGGCTGGCCAAGCATTTAATCAATTTCTAAAATAGATACAGGACACTAAAAATTTTCCTTTTTCTTTTTTCTTTTGTAAACTTTGGAAACAGTCCTTAGTAAACAATTCTGTTTTGTTCAGAATTTGAAAAATTATTGCCATAAATCAGTTGACAATTTTATCTTTTTAACAGCTGTAGGTTTCGTAGTGAAATCTATTTTTTAAAATTCTGATGTTGGTAATGGAAATGATTATGTGTGCTCACTCTTCCCCCACACCTTTTATCAAACTGTCTCTAGGTTTATACTTCACTAGTCTATTTCAAATAACAAGTTTGGGGTCTTATTGATGTTCTGTTACATATTTGTTTCTTGTTGAATTTCCGGTGCTAGTATTGTTTTTTCTTTTTTAAATTTAGGAGTAATTTGCTTTTCTTTTTCTAATTCCTTAGATGATTATTTAGGTCATTCATTATCAACTTTTCTTCTTTGCAATGTATGAATTTAAGACCATAGGTTTTTATCTATTATAACTGCATCTTTTATGTATTTCACAGATTTTATATATTTATGCACATGTACATCATACTAATATATTTCTCATTTGATTCAGAATAGTTTCTGTTTTTTATTGTAACTAATATTTGGACCCATAGGTTGACTTTAAGACTATTGCTTTAGGACCAGCCTTGTGGTTTAGGTGACTAGATCCCACATGACTAACCACGTGGTTTGAGTCCCTGACCTTGTATGGAAAACAAGCTGGGCATATGTGTTTGTATGCTCAAACTCCTGAAAGGAAGGAGAAATGAAGAAGGGATTGTGACGTGTCCAATGCCCTATGCAGAGATGTTTTCTCACTTTCCCACTTTCTCTGTCTCTCTCCAATGAGCACACATACCCTCAGGCAAAGAATTTTTTTTTTTTTAAGAGAGAAAACGATGAAGAATACTGCTTCATTTCTAAATAATTACAGTTTTTAAAGTTACCTTTTGTGATTGATATCTAGCCCAATTCTGCTGTTAGTAGAGAACATGCCAATTTTTTTTTTTTTTTAACGTGGTGGTTAAGGTGCTAGACTCCATGGTTGACCATGGTTTGAGTCCTGGAGTTGGCAGCTTCCTCTCTCGCTTTCTTTCTCTGTCTCTCTCTGGTGAAAGCACAAGCCCTACAGCAAATTAGAATAGTAATAAGTTTAATTAAATTAATAATTCTTTAAAAATGAAAATTAAAAACCATAAAGCTAGACTTTCATTTCCGAATGCAGTATTTCATATATAAATATACCATCTCATTTTATGTTTCTTTTTGTTTTCTTTTCATAATAGGCTGCTTATGCAGGCACATGAGAGAGAGAGCGCGAGCGAGCTGTGTGCATCCTCCAAGGGTCTGGGCATGCTGTAATCTTCTTCTTCCAGTCCTCTAGTTCATCTGATCTTGGGCACTTGTGTACATGCTGTGTGTGTCAGGCCACGTGGGCTGGGGATTTGGACCGTGGTCATGTGGGATCTAGTTTGTCTTGAGCAGTGCATTATGGGTGCACTGGGGAACTGTCCCTGTATGGGTTTTGTTTTGTTTTTATCTCTTTCTATATATTTTTTAAGTTTGTTATTTCTTCCATGGGTGAGAAATACAGAGAGGAATGGATAGCATTCCAACATGGTCTCAGTGTTGTAATCCAGCCACAGCCTATAGCCAGCCCTAGGTCATGAGCAAGTGTGTGCTCAGCCTTCTAAGCAAAGCCTTGGGACTTGGACAGGAAACCTTTCCATGTGCGTTGGCTTTGCAGACCTCTGCACTACAATCTGACCTTCTGTCTATTTTTTGTTCCCATTATTCCCTTGTTCTGTGTTACTTATTTATTTATTGATCTTTGGAGAGGTTTTTGTTATAGGGCGCGTGAGCTTGCCAGAAAAACAGAGAGACAGAAAGTGAGAAATCAATCCCTAGGGGGGATGGCCATGCCGCAGTCCCCTCTCCCCCATTCTCCTCTCGGGATCTTGGGCATGCACACACACGTGCCCAGCGTGAGTTTAAGCCACTGGGTCTGGGACTCGAACTGTCAACTATATGAGAGTCCAGCAACATAGCCATTATGCCAATTGCTGGTCCCTATTTTAAAATTAATCTTCCCTACCTTCTCTGTATTAACTAAGAAGTTTTATTTTTCTGTTTCTCCCTTTTATTACCTTTTTAGTATAAATGTTTGTATATTATATTTAATGGTTTATCTTAGAAATTGCATTGTTACTTTGGCTTAGCAATGTCCATCAGAGATTGATTAGTCCTTTTATTTATTTCCAGACAGTTTAAAGATCTTGGGTGCTTTTACATACCAAGATCTGTCCCCTGTTTTTGTTCAATTGTTGGGACCAGCAGTTAGCGTAATGGCTATGTCGCTGGACTCACATGTAGTTGACTGCGCTTCGCGTCCCAGACCTGGTGGCTTAAAACTCTTGTCTGCCTGGCGAGCGCACGTTCCCTATAGCAAAAACCTCTCAAAAAAAAAAAGAGATACAATTGTTTTCGAGATATATGAGTGGTTACAACTGATGGCATGATGGTTTAGGCACTAGACTCCCATATGGCCGACTGTAGTTTGAGTCTCAGACCTAGCAGCTTGCTTTCTCACTTTTCCACTCTGTTTTTCTCTGGTGAGTGGATGCGCCCTATAGCAAATTAAAGAATAATAAAAATAATAATAATGAATAAAGTAATTTTTAAAAAGATACTTACTATTATCATTATTATTAATTATAGAGAGATTTTTGCTATAAAGCACGTTCGCTTACCAGAGAGACAGACAGTGAGAAATCACACCCTGGAGAGATGATCACACTGCAATCTCTTCTTCTCCATTCTCCTCTCAGGATCTTGGACATGCACGCACCCTCACTGGTATGAATTTGAAGCCACCCGGTCCAGAACTCAAACCATGGCCGACTACGTGAGAGTCCAGTGATGTAACCATTACACCATCTACTGGCCCAGCTTTATGATATTATTAACATACTGAGATATCTAATCATTATCTGATTCGATTTATTTATATATTTTTCCAATTTTTTCAATGGTCTTCATTTTCTTTCTCATATTTTGGTACTGAAGGACTTTCTGTGTGTGATTTTGTTGTCTATGAAATCCCTTAGTTTTTCTTTTATTTGTTTAAGGTTTTTGCCATAAGGCATGTGTGCTTGCCCAGGAGAGACAGAGCATGAGAGGGAAAGGGAGAAGTCACCCCCATAGGGCATAGCCATGATGCCATGATTGAGCAATCCCTTCTCCTCCTGGGATTTTGGACATGCAGGCACATGTACCTGGAGTGATTTTCAAGCTACTGGTATGAAATGTTGTAGGCCAAATGGTAGTCTATTGCCTAAACTACCATACCACCTGCTGGTCCAGCCTCAGTTTTTATTTTAAAATGTTTTTATTTTGCCTTCATCTTCAGTAGAAAGTATCAAAGGTTTTTTTTCTTTTTCTTTTTCCTTTTCCTTTTTTTTTCTTCCCTTTCAGCAATTTAAAGATCTGCTTCCATTGTCTTCTAGCTTTCATCATTTTTGATGAAGTTACCCCTTTGGAAATCATTCATTCATTGTTTACGTTTGTGTATTTTCATTTGAGTTTATATTATTTGGAATTTATAGAGATTCTTGAATTTATAGCATAATGTCTTTCATCAGTTCAGTAATCTTGGCCAGTATGTTTTTCAATGTTGCTCTGCCCTATTTCCTATTATACCGCTCCACCCCTTTTGGAACTTCCAATCACATGCATATAAAACTCATCTCATGGACCCTATAGTTCTTTAAAGTATCTTACTATATTCCTCCCTTGAACTTCATTATAATTTTTACTCACTTATCTTTCAGTTCATTGATCCTCTCTATTGCCATGTCTGTTCTGTTTTTGAGCATAGTAGGTTTCTCTTTATACCTACACTAAGACAATTGAAATTTTTAAACTCACTATTCCTTAATCACCCTTAATTTAGATTGGATTAAAAGCTATTTCTCCAACTTTGTTCAAAATTGTTATCAGTAAGTCCTCCTCAAAATACTAATTTTTGGGAACCAGCAGTTAGTGTAATGGCTATGTCGCTGGACTCCCACGTAGTCGACCGCGGTTCGCGTCTCGGACCCGGTGGCTTACAACTCACGCCGGGCGCGTGTGCGTGCGTGCCCAAGATCCCGAGAGGAGAATGGAGGAGAAGGGATTGCGGCGTGACCATCCCCCCTGGGGGGTGATTTCTCGCTTTCTGTCTCTATATCTCTCTCTGTCTGTCTGGCGAGCGCACCGCCCTATAGCGAAAAACCTCTCCAAAAAAAAAAAAAAAAAAAAAAAAAGAAAAAAAAAAAAAAAAATACTAATTTTTGTGGTCTTTCTTAACATCTCATTTTTATTGCACATATATTTCTTTATTCTGCTGTCATCTTAGGTCAGATATTCCTGAATTTTTAGCACAATCAGAATGATGCTGATCATATTGTTGTGTTGATTAAAGAACTTCTGCAAATTGGATATATAGAATTTATTGTCAGTAATATTTTTCTTACTAGTGTGTGTCAATGAATGGTATCTTTTCCCTCGAGCTTTTATAAATATGCATCAAAAATTTATCATTTCTCTTTGTATTGGGGGGTACTTACAATCTGGTATAACTTATGTGTATTTGTGGGAAGATAAGAGGTATAGATCAGGTTTTGTCCTAAGAGTTCTTCTCCGTTTCTTACTATTGCCAATGATTTGTTTCATCTATTGACCGGTGAAGGCATTGAAGAATTTAATAGCTTATTAAACTAGAAATCTAATAATTTAACTCCGCTCACCAGTAAAGTATGACTATGAAGAAAATTAATCCTTAATTGAAAAACAAGGGTAAAAGGATAATGCCATTTATATGTCACCTTTATACCAATTAGGATACCTACCATATCCTTTTTAACATTTAGGGTTAATCATTTAAGCTTGAATTACTACTTAGGACTGCATTTGCAAGAAATTATGTACAGCTATTTTATATAAACCAAGAGAGATTTTAAATTCCTCAATTATCTTACCCTATCATGATGTGATATGTGATACAGTATTAATGAAAAAGTACACCACTGATATTAATGGTATTATTCTATTTAATCCATTTTCACAGTCTTTTATCTGTAATTTAAAAATCCTTAGATGTTTTTAAAAAAATAAAATGATCTTAAACGAGGGCCAGCAGATGGTATGGTGCTGAAGGCAGCTGGACTCCCATGTAGGCGACCATCGTTTGAACCCTGAATCTTGTGGCTTGAAAAATCACACTGGGCTCATGTGTATGTGTGTGCCTGAAATCCCAAAAGAGAATGAAGGAGAAAGGATTGGAGTGTGGCCACCCTGCCTGAGGGGTGATTCCCCACTTTCCCTTTCTCCATCTCTCTCCTGTGAATGCATGTGCCCTATGGCAAAAATATTAAAAAAAAAAAAAAACCTTTATTTAGAATTAAAACCTTGATTGAACCAATGTGCAAGTATTGCTAATCTTTATGATAGTCAATACTTATATCTTTCACTGCATAAATATTGGTGTGTCTGAGTTTCCTGTTCCACCCCAAATGTAGTGTTCTGTTACCTTCCAAAAATAGTAAAAAGCTTGAGTTCTCAAACATATCTGTCCCAAAGTATTTAAAACCAAAAACTGCATCTCCAGTATTTTCGAGTTTGTTTAGATCATTTTAAATATGTCCAACTGTTTTCTGCGCCAAATTATGAACATCTTCTAACCTTTGACCCTGAATAATACTATGCAGTTTATTGAACACTCAAAAGTGGTGTCATTTTACTGAATCTAGAACAAACTCTCAGATTTAGTAATGACTCTAGTTTTAGCACTAGAATGAAATAGATAAAATGGAGCTACAACAAAAAAATAACCACTGGACCAGCAGATGGCATAATGGTTACTTTGCTGGACTCCCACTCCATGTGGTCAACTGTGGTTCGAGTCCCGGAACCAGCATCTTAATACAGGTCAGGTGCGTGTGCGTGGGCGTGTGTGCCCAAGATCCCAAGAGGAGAATGGAGGAGAAGGGATTGTGGTGTGGCCATGCCCCCCAGGAGGTGACTTCTCACTTTGATCTCTCTCTATCTCTCCAGAGAGTGCATGCCGCTATTGCAGAAATCTCTCTCTTAAAAAAAAAAAAGAGTAATTTTGAATACTTTACATTAGTCACTAGAAATGGGACCAGCAGTTAGTATAATGGCTATGTCGCTGGACTCCCATGTAGTTGAATGCGGTTCGTGTCCCAGACCCGGTGGCTTAAAACTCACGCCGGGTGCGTGTGCGTGCGTGCCCAAGATTCCGAGAGGAGTCTGGAGGAGAAGGGATTGCAGCGTGGCCATCCCCCCCGGGGATGATTTCTCTCTTTCTGTCTCTGTCTCTGTCTGTCTGGCGAGCGCACACGCCCTATAGCAAAAACCTCTACAAAAAATAAATAAAAGAAATTTAATTATTTCATTTTCCGAACTCGATTTAAATGTGGGTACTAATATTAGCACCATTTTACAAGTGAAAAGCTGAAATTCGGAAAGATAGGAAACTTGATTGTGGTTACAGAATGAGGACAGAGCCACACCTAAGTTTGTTGGCATCCATAGCCTATGCCCCTTAACACTTCTACTGTTCTGTTTTTATCATTTTTAATTAGTCATATAAGACTCTAAATAAATAGCAACTATTAGCTATCTTCATGTCAGTTATCTACAGGCAGAAATGCTAATAGCAAATCAGCTTCCCTTTGTCATCCAGCATGTTTCTGGATTCTCCTCCTGCTGTCAGTTGGCTTGTGTTCAAGAACTACAAATGAATTTTAATATGAGCCTCAGAAAAAAAATACAATTATGGTGGTAAATCTGCTGGAATCATATAATGCATTTAAAACCCAACATAAATGCTTTTTGGATTATCTGTCACTTGGGATTACTTATGCTGTGGTCCCTTCTCTGACTGTAGATAATTGAACATTGGCTATCTTACTGCAACTGAAAGTTGTGATGCTGAGAAGAAAATGAACCATGTAAATGTGAGTTTGCTTATTTACTTAATAATTAATTTGGGATTTCATTACAGGAATCATTTAAAACCAAGAAATGCACAGTAATTTTATCTCATGAGAACCAAGCTCCTATTATTTGAATCAAAGAAATGAATAATGTGCCTTTTTTTTTCTTATTCAATAGTAAATCATTGAAGAGTGTACAGTTGTTTTCTTAGAGATATTATAAGGAAAACTAGTAAAGGAAAAATAATTCTGCTAAGATATGCCTGTGAAGTCTGTGGAAGCTATTACTTTACCCTTTAATTCTTGTTTCTTTGCTAGACATCATTGTGGTCTTTCAATTACATTAGATAAGAGAAAAATATTTTATAACAGTGAGGACAGGGTTTCCAGTCTTTCTTGATATATGGTAGGCATACATTGTAGATTCATATACAGGAGTCAGTATTGCATTAATAGGTAAAGTCATGAATTTTGTGGCCAGAGTCTACTAAAGAGTGTGCTTTGACATTGTCACCTACCTCCTGTAGTACCATGTTGGTACATTTCTTAACCTTTTTACTTTACTTTCCTATCTGCTAAGTGTGATTAATAATGGTTTCCTACATTGAGATGTTGTATGTAATAAACAAAATGCTATTATGCATGTATTTATGATGTCTACAAATGTACACAGTAAACAGATTTAACTATACGGTAGGTGTGCAATAAGGATCTGATGTATACTTATTATTCTATCTAGTATCAGTCATGTTTTGCGTAATGATAATTTGATCAACAACAGACCATGTATATATGATGATGGTCCTGAAGGAGCATATAGATTTTACCATGTAGTCTAGTATTGCAGTTGGCTGTACCATGTCATGATACATTTTTTGCATAGAAAAATATGATAGTCCATATAGTCTAGGAGTGCGGTTGGCTGTCCCAGACCTGGTGGCTTGAACCTCACATCAGGCACGTGTGCATGCATGCCCAAAATCCTGAGAGGAGAATGGAGGAGAAGGGATTGCAGTATGGCCATACCCTAAGGGATGGGGGGATTTTTCTCACTTTCTTTCTCTCTAGGGAGACATGTGCCCTATAGCAAAAAAAATCTCTCAAAAAAAATTTTTTGTAATACCTTGAAACTAGTTATTTAAACTTCTATAGTGAGAAAAACTGATTAAAAAGACAGTCAATTAAGTTATCTTTTAAATGAAAGTATGAATGAATGGAAAATTTTGGTCCTAATTTTTTATATATGTTATGATTAAAGTAATATGTTTACTGTTTAAGTTTCAGATATGAAGTAGTTCCATAGATTTATTGAATCTGAAACCTCTTTAGGGCTCGAGAGAGCATCTGGAGCTTTACTAATGAACTCTGAGTGCTTGGTTGGAATCGGGGACTGTGATAGGCGTTGGGCTGCAAACGAATTAGAAAAATACTGTCTTCCTGGGCTCATGGTTCACTCAGACTGTTGCACAAGTCTCAGTGTGCTTTAAAAGCACAGAAGAATGGCATTTCATTCATTGATAGGAGGAATCTGGTAAGGCCAGAGGAGATAACAGATACCTAAAGAGTATAAAAGTATCCTCAGTCATTTTCAACTAGAATTAAGAGAAAGGAGATATAATTAGTGAACAGAGCAGAAAAAGTAGATTAAACCTAGACTGAAACTCTGGCATGCACCTTTTGTACAAAACCACATTGCATTGCCTGTCGGTTATTGTCCCATTTACAAAAGTTTGATTTTATTACACTGGTTTTTATCAAGGAACACGCATCATCGATCAGAAATAAGATACTCTGAGTGTTTAACTTGAAAGGAAGGAAAGAAATTAAGCAGATGAGGAGCTTGTTTTTGTACTTCACATTTCTAGTCGTACCTGTTTGCAAATTCTGCCACCTCTTTTATTCAAACGTCTATCACACTGGTCCATGGTGGTCAAGGTAGCTGGCTAGATCCCACATGGCTGATAGCACAGTTTAAGTCCAACTTAGCAGCTTGAAAATACCTAAGTTGTTTGTGCATACATACCCAAAATGCAAAGGGAGGGAGAAATGAAGGAGAGGAGTTCGTGGCATGACCATACCCTATAGGAGTGCTTTGCTACTTTCCCTCTCCCTCTCCATCTCTTTCCAGTGAACACATGTGCTCTCTAGCAAGTTATTTAAAAACAAACAATCAATCAATCATGTTTCACAGACAGCCTGGCCAGGATACCAAATGCAGGATACTGATCCTCAGTTGAGAATAACTTTATTAGATGCTATTATACTAAAGCTTAATTCAAGAACAAACAGGAACTAAATTAAGAAATTAGCATTAGTGTGCATGCGTGCCCAAGATCCTGAGAGGAGAATGGAGGAGAAGGGATTGCGGCATGGCCATCCCCCCTGGGGGGTGATTTCTCGCTTTCTGTCTCTCTCTCTCTCTGTCTTTCTGGCGAGCACATGTTCCCTATAGCAAAAACCTCTCAAAAAAAAAAAAAAAAGAAAAGAAAAGAAAAAAAGAAAAGAAATTAGCATTAGGGAGTGGGTGACTGATAGCTGCCTCATGCCATTCCATTTGTTCTATGAGAGGTATATAGTGGGGACAGGTTGTGCCTTATCTAACGACTGGTCCATTGTTATACTCTCTTCCACTGAGCATTTCTGAGTACCGAGTTCACATGAACTGCATGAGAAAATTTCTCAAATGAAGACATAAGGTTTTTCTGTGCCTCTTCCAGCACTGAGGTGGGCAGCATGGGGAATGACTCTTGGGAATCAACCTTAGGTTTAGGTCACAGATTCAGGTCACCCGTGACTGGACAATTTCTTCAACTTTGGTGAGATCATTATGTTTTCACTTATAATACGGGGCGGGGGGCATTTTACCAAATGAGGTTGTAGTGAATATCAGTTATAGATGTTTCTTTTTCCTGGCCAGCAGGTGGCTTAATGGTTAAGGCGCTTGACTCCCACATGGCCAACTGTGATGCAAGTCCCAGACCTGGAGGCGTGCTTTCTCACTATTCCTTACTCTCTCCCCCTCTCTCCCTCTCCCACTCTGTAGTAAGCATGCATGCTTTATAGCAAATTAAAAATAGTCACATAATAAATAAAATAACATTTTAGAAGACTGATTCTTTTTTTTTTCTTTTTTTTTGGGGGGAGGTTTTTGCTATAGGGTGTGTACACTCGCCAGAAAGACAGAGAGAGACAGAGAAACAAAGCGAGAAATCACCCTCCCAGGGGGGATAGCCACATCATAATCCCTTCTCCATTCTCCTATTGGGATCTTGAACACGCACATGCACCCTGTGTGTGTTTAAACCACCCGTCCGGGGCTCGAACTGTAGTCGACTACATGGGAGTCCAACGACATAGCCATTACACCAACTACTGGTCCCAAAAGAGTGATTCTTTTAAAAATAAACAAATAAAATCGGTCAGTATTGATTTTACATTCTCTGTAATACAGGGATCCTCACCCTCCGGGCCATGGAATGCTGCTATTCTGTGGTCTGTTGGGGACCAGGCCATGGACCAGTGTTGTTCCACCCAATCTTGTGGTGAATGATGGGCGGTAGAAGAGTTAGGGAGGCTTTCTCTGTGTTTGCACCCACTCCCCATCACTCACATTGCCTTCAGATCAGCTGCAGTACTAGAGTCTCGTGGCAGCACAAACCCTTTTCCTGTGTAATTGCTTCATTGTAGATTGCAGTGTGGTAGTAGTGGAAATGGGGTGCACCATGGATGTGGTGTGCTTGAGTCACCCTGGGCCACCCCCTTCTTCATCTGGGGAGGAATTATCTTCCGCAAGGCCGGTGCCTGGTGCTGGGAAGGTTGAGGATCACTGTTGTAATACTTGAACATTGACTTTTTTTTGCTTATTCTGAAGATGTCAGTTTAAAGAAAAGTTTTGTTTACTCAAATTCATTTTTCTATGCCCCCATTTTTACAGATTATAGGGTTGAAACATTTCCTATTACAGGAATTGTCTTTTCTGAAGCACTTCAGTAAAAAGGTGATGGAAAAATCACTAAGTCTTTGACAAAGAAAGGACTTGCTTCTGTCAGGGCAAGGGTGAAAATTTGTTTGGTAGCGTCTTCAGACCTATCACAGTATTGGACTGATTATATAGTAACCATCGCTAAGTTCAAGTGAAAGGTTTTCACTGAAAACAGGAAAGCCTGTGCCGCACCCACGGACTGGTATGTAATTGTTTACAGCACTTTCTGAAGTGTGAGTGTGTCTGCCCAATCAACTTGGGGTTTCCAGGGAATGCCATCATTTTAATCCACCGAGATTACTGAAATCACATACCATTAGTTAGCAGTTATATGTAACTTTTCTTTAGCTTGATTTCAAATTATGGGTGGATATGTTAATTTCTGTAGAATAGACTAGAACGCCAGTCTAAAACTGATAATGGTTTACACTCTGAGCAAATCTAACTTCCCATAGAATCTATTTTCTTTTAATAACAATATATTGGGTTCTAAAAGTCATGATGTATTTTTTTTTTCTGTGCAAAAAAAAAAAGTGTTATGACTTTCTGACAACCCAATAGCATGGTTAATTTATTTTTTAAGGAATTACTTTATTTCACTTTATTTATTATTGTTGTTGTTATTTAATTTGACCAGAGAGAAATGGGGGTGGGAGGAAGAGCAAGAAAGCAAGCCACCAGGTTCAGGACTTAAACTGAAGTTGGCTATGTGGGAGACTAGCACCTTTAACTACCCTACCACCTGCCAGTCCCAGTTAATTTATTTTAATAACATTATGTCCCCCTAGAATCTAGAGGCATAAAAATTATAAAGGCCTCTTTTCCCTTTTTAGATTTTATTCGCCAAAATACATTTTGTGTTCCACACACATTTCTTTTCTTTTAGAAAATACAGCATTTGGGACCAGCAGTTAGCGTAATGGCTATGTCTCTGGACTCCCACTAGTCGACTGCGGTTCGCGTCCCGGACCCGGTGGCTTAAAACTCACGCCGGGCGTGTGTGCGTGCGTGCCCAAGACCCCGAGAGGAGAATGGAGGAGAAGGGATTGTGGCGTGACCATCCCCCCTGGGGGGTAATTTCTCGCTTTCTATCTCTCTCTCTCTCTCTCTGTCTTTCTGGCGAGCGCATGCGCCCTATAGCAAAAACCTCTCCAAAAAAAAAAGAAAACACAGCATTTAATTATTTTTATCTTAAAAGCAATACAGATTCATCACAGAAAATATAGGAAAAAAGTAAAAACAAACAAAAAAACTTACCCACAAATTTACCTAATTGGAGAAATCATTATTTACATTCTGGAGTATTTTTTTAATAATTATTTATTTTATTTATTCTTTCATTTATTATTATATATATTTTTTTTTAGTTTGACCAGAGAGAGACAGAGGGTGAGACTGAGAGAGAGAGGAAGTGAGAAATCAAGCCACCAGATTCAGGACTTGAACCCTGGTTGGCCATGTGGGAGTGTCCAGCGCCTTAACCACCACGCCACCTGCTGGTCCCTGGAGGATTTTTTTAATATCTATTTTTTTTTTTTATTTTCATGTATAAAGAACAATCACTTGGACAAAAAATTTAAGTTCATTCTGTGTATGCAGTTTTGTATTATATACTAACATTTTTCACTTAAGGTTATATAAAGAATGTTTTTCCATGTCATTGAATATTGTTTTTCAAACTTGTTTATTGGGATCACTTATGGTTTGTTGTTGTTGTCCTTACTGTGGTTGTTTTAAGATCAGGGTCTTGCTATTGCCATCTGCCTGCCCCAGTCTTCCTGCTGGGACTATAGGTGTGGTGTGTGTCACCATGCCTGCCCTTTTATTTGTAAAGTTCATGCCATGGGTCCATAGGACATGGTCCTTACCAGAGAGAAGAAAAGTGAAAAATCACTCCTTACGGGGAAAAGCCACAATGCAGATTCTATTAGTCTCGGACCCGGTGGCTTACAACTCACGCCAGGCGCGTGTGCGTGCGTGCCCAAGATCCCGAGAGGAGAATGGAGGAGAAGGGATTGCGGCGTGACCATCCCCCCTGGGGGGTGATTTCTCGCTTTCTGTCTCTCTGTCTCTCTCTGTCTGTCTGGCGAGCGCACGCGCCCTACAGCAAAAAACCTCTCAAAAAAAAAAAAAAAAAAAAAAAAAAAACTTGATTGTTTTGGGTTTTCATTTTGTTTTGTTTGTTTTTGAGAGGTTTTTGCTATAGGAAGCATACACTTGCCAGAAAGACAGAGACTGAGAGACAGAAAGGGGGGATGGCCACACCACAATCCCTTCTCCTCCATTCTCCTCTTGGGGTCTTGGGCACACATGCACACGCGCCTGGCATGAGTTTAAGCCACCGAGTCTGGGACTTGAACCGTGGTCAACCACATGGACTCCAGTGACATAGCCATTATACCAACTGCTGGTTCCCCCAAATGGATTGTTTTTATGCTCCCTTTTTTTAATTTCAACTGCTGTAAAAAAAAAAAAAAGATGTCCATGTATATGTACATCTTTGTGAAAATCCAAACTGCCCTTGCTTTCTCATTTCCTCTCTTTCTCTCTCTATATATGTGTATGTCTCTCTCTCTGGTCAAGTTAAAATAATTTAATGAATAAATAAAATTAAATAAAATAATTCTTTTTAAAAAATCCAAATTGCCATATATGTCAAAATGCAAGTCTGTGCAATAAATTATCTACTATTTTCCCAGGGAGAAAGTTTGGTAACCAATTTAAACATATAGATTCATGGGTAATTTAATTTTAATTGTTATAATATCTTAAGCATTCAGTTAGTTACAAAACAAATTTTAAAATTTTATTTAATTTAAAATAGTATAAAAATTGTAAAATATAAAATTTTTTAAGACTCTCAAGTTTTATGTTATAGTTTTATACAATTTTAATATTAGTGTCTGTGCTTTCAGTCAGCCACTTTTCAACTTATCTAATGAACCTTACTGGAAAACATCATCTTGACTCTTGTCCAATTGGCTTGAAATACCATAATGTTTAAATCAATGATGTTGCCCTTGAGATTTTCTCTTGAATCCACTTTAAGGGTCTTTTTACATGAGGTTAAGATAGTTAGTATATATGTAATGTTTGAAATATAATGGCTTCCTTTAGAAAGTTCTTCACAGTGTCACTGCTTAAAATTAAGTCATTCCGTTGAACTCCTGATGAAATCTATGGTAGCTCTCCATTACTCCCTATTTGTTTGTGTTTTTCCTTCTTCTTTTTTTTTTTTTTTTTAACATATTCTCTCTACTGACTCCCAGAAGCTAACCCTTGGTATTTGATGAAGGATGTCATTTCAAACATTATTTTTCAAAATATGAGTAATTAGGGCTAGATTTTGTTGGGCTCTGACAATCAAGTCACTCTCTCTCTGCTGCAAGGGGTGGGATTGAGGGAGTAAAGAAGTGAGAGGGAGATAACAGTTTCTAGATTCTTCAAATGTAATGATTGGTTCTGAGGCATTTCAGGACTTTCGAGACACAGTTCAACAGCATTCCTGAAAACGTACACCTGCCGTCCTTTCTTGCGCCACAGTATCAGTTTTTCTACGCACTTGTCAGCATTACAGTGATCACTTTTTCAATGTCCTTACAGCTGATAAAGAAGTGTCCCAGGCAAGGGGAACACTGGACTGAGAATCTTCCATCTCTGTAAGTCAGAGCTGATCAGCAGAAGCCTTGGCTGGCTGGCCAAACCTCTGTGGCCCCAGCTTGGCCCTGCTCCCCTATGCTTATGTGGCTGTCTTCAAGAGAATAGTCAAGGCAGCTTGATTTGCACAATCCATTGTCCACATAAATTTATTAATTATATGCACCTGTTGTGTACCTGGTGACTATTGTAGGCAAAAAAGAGAACTTTGGCCAGCATCACCCTCTCAGATCTTTAGAAAGATTTCTATGAGTCTCTATCTTATGAAAAAGTTCTGCACCTTGGGACCAGCAGTTAGCGTAATGGCTATGTCACTGGACTCCCACGTAGTCGACCACGGTTCGAGTCCCGGACCCGGTGGCTTAAACTCACACTAGGTGCGTGTGCGTGCATGCCCAAGATCCTGAGAGAAGAACGGAGGAGAAGAGATTGCGGCGTGACCATCCCACCTGGGGGGTGATTTCTCTCTTTCTATCTCTCTGTCTCTGTCTTTCTGGCGAGCGCACGTGCCCTATAGCAAAAACCTCTCAAAAAAAAAAAAAAAGAGTTCTGCACCTTTAAAAACTCTAGTATTTCTACACACAGCACTATTTTTTTTTTCTTTTGGGAGACTTTTTTGATGTAGGACTCATTCACTCACCAGAGAGACAGAGAGACAGAAAATGAGAAATCACCTCCTGGGGGGGATGGCCACACCACCATCCCTTCTCAGTTTTTCTCTTTGGGTTTTGGGCATGCATACATACATGCCCTGCATGAGTTTTAAACCACTGGGTTTGGGACTTGAACCACAGTCAACCCACATGGGAGTCTAACACCTTAAGCAGTACACCACCTGCTGGTTCCTACTCACAGCATTAAAGCATCATAGCTGCCTTTGTTTCTGCAAGAGCTGGGAAAAGAAAAATTTCCCTCTGTTTTACCATTAGTCATGTTTGGCCGGGTGGTTTCTCTGTCTTTAAGAGTCTTCTCTGTGAAAAGATAAGCATATATAGGCTTTTCTTTACTGTTCCTTGCTTGGATTATCCAAAAAGTTAAACCCTTATTCTTGTAGATGTACTTTCCTTTACAAAAAAGATTATAGTGTTGTCATATAAAATGGAGTTTACAGGGTTACTACCTGTGTCACTCAACTCTCGCAGCCACTCTGAAGTCAAGTTCCTTTTCTCTGAAGTTTGATGTATTTTGCTACTGTGAGATATTATTACAAAAATAGCATTTTGTAAAATCCAAAGCAGGGCCCATCTGGTAGCAGGGAAGATTAATCTGTTTGAGAATGGTAAACATTATTGCATATTTTAAAATATGTAACTAGCACAGAACATTTGCCTCAGGCACTGGAGTGAGTTGATGGTTTTAGGATAAAGATTCAAATGAACCTTTTATCCCTTAAAAGTCTCTTAAACATGTTTTCCTCTCATGTGTAGTGAAACTTTAATTAATATTTTAAATCATCCACTGAAGAATAATACAAACTTAAGCTAAAAAAATTGATAATCATTAGTAGAAAAGATAAAGCTTTAATAGTTACCTCTTTTTCAGAAGTTTACATGTCATGATAATAGCTTTGTATTATTAACTTTATAAGTGGAAGACAAAATAGAATCCCATCAATGGCATTAATATTGAAGGTTTTTGGGTTTTTTTTAAGAGGTTTTTGCTATAGGGTACATGCACTAGCCAGAAAGACAGAGATAGAGAGTTAGATATCACCCCCCAGGGGGGATGGCCACGTTGTAATCCCTTCTCCTCCATTCTCCTCTCCGTAGGATCTTGGGCACGCACGCACATGTGCCCAGCTTGAGTTTAAGCCACCAGGTCCGGGACTTGAACCATGGTGGACTACATGGGAGTCCAGCGATATAGCCATTATGCCAACTGCAGGTCCCAATATTGAAGTTTTTTTAAAAGAATATTTTTATTTAATTTTATTTATTTATATATCAATTTAATTTGACCAGAGAGGGAGGGGGAGAGAGAGAGAGAAAGTGAGAAAGAAAGCTGCCAGGTCCAGGACTTGAGCCACGATTGGCCATGTGGGAGTCCAGCACCCTTAACCACCAAGCCACCTGATGGCCCCAATATTGAAGTTTTAAAACCTAGAGCCAGCCTGTGGTGTGCTGGTTAAGGCAGGTGAATACCTCATGGCCAACTCTGTGGGTCAAGTCTCAGACCAGAAGCTTGGGAAACACACAGAGCACATACATGTGTGTGCCCCAAATCCCAAAAGGAGGGCAAAAGGAAAGAAAGATTGCAGCATGACCATTCCCCATGGAGGGGGGCACTTTCTCCTTTTCTCTCTTTCTATCCCTGGTGAGCACACATACCCCTGGCAGGGGGTAGAAATAGTGGACTCTTCTTTTAGTCCAATTTTAGATTTACGGAATAATTCAGCAGTGATTGCATGAGTTTCATATACTCACCCACCCCCACCTCTGCAGAGTTTCCCCTATTTGACTTTAGTGTGATACATTTATTACATTTAACGATGTAATGAGCTTATATTAGTACATTTTTATTAAGTATAGTCTATAGACTTACATGAACTTCCTTCTTTGCATGGTCCAGTTATATGGGTTTTGGCAAATGCACAATGTCACACATGCACCATTACAGTCACGTACAGAACAGTTTCACTGCCTGAAGCTGCTCTGCGTTCCACCTGTACATCCCTCCCTTTCTTTCCACCAGACTCATGAAAACCACTGGGCTTTTGTTTGTTTGTTTTACTGTCTCTATAGTTTGGCTTTTTCCATAATACCATATGGGTAAAATGATAAAATTTATTTTTAAGACATCTTTGCATGCTCTGTGAGGTTCAATTTAAAAGCAATTGTAAGACAAGAAATTAACTTCCTAGACTTCCTTTCCTGACCTTTGTTTTAGCAACATTACTTCTTCTTTTAGTCTGACCAGGTGGATAGGAGTTAAGTGATTTAAGATCCAAAATATCTTGAGCATCATCTTCTCATGTAGCAAATGTGGTGAGTATTCACCAATTACTTTGTGGTAAAACAAAATGTCATGCATTTGCTAAATATTTACACCTAACACATTTATGTTTATGTCCAAACATAGCTGTCCATCTTTCTAATCCTTAGGAATGTCTGCTGTTAATTTTTTAAAAGCAAAAATAAAATTCCTCGCTCCTCTTTACCTCATAACAATCCATATACGTGGTCCAAAGAGTTTCTGAGTTTTAGTCAACTCTAAACATAAATTCTGGTTACATTGAGTAAATACTGTGATTTAAGAAAGTCCTGGCAAATAAGGCATAGAAAATAATGACCACAATTAGGAAATAAGGAAACTTTGGGATAAATTTAAATGTGCATATTGAACCACTTAAACAGGTTAGCATGTTCAATTTAAATGAAATGTGAAAACAAATTTAAAAGAAAGTACATTATGGTATGCATGTATTATGAATTTTCTTAAGGCATCAATCCTTTTTAAAAGAATTATTTATTTAATTTAATTTATGATTATTATTTTTTTAAATTTGCTGTAAGGCACATGCTTTCTCTAAAGAGAAAGACAGATCCACCAAGCCACCAGTCAAACTATGGTCAGCCATGTGGGAGCTAGCGCCTTAGCCACCAGGCTACCTGATGGCCCCAAAGCATCGATCTTTTTACTTTTTTTCCTGTTTTTGTTAGAGGTTGCATGCACTCTTCGGTGAGACAGAGATAGAAAGAGGGAAATGTGAGAAAGCTTCCACCTGGGGAGATGGCCATGCCACAGTCCCTTCTCCTCCTCTCTTTTATCAGGATTTGGGTCACGCATTCACACGTACCTGGCACAATTTCCAATCTAGGACTCAAACCACAAAGTTGATCGTGTAGGATCCAACTGTGTTAACCACTATACCATCTAGTGGTTTCTAATCAACCATTTTTTTGGACTGACAATTGAGGTGTTGATATAAAACATTCGAATAAATAATCATTTAAATATCTTCCCTTTTTATGCACTAGATAACTCATTAAAGACTCTGTGTGTGTGTGTGTGTGTGTGTGTGTGTGTGTGTGTGGTTTTGCCATAGGACACATGCACTTGCTGGAGAGCGACAGAAAGTGAGAAATCAGCTCCTAGGGGGATGGCCACTCCAAAATCATTTCTCCCACTAGGAATTTGGGCATGTACACATATGCCGCTGACACAGTTCTCAAGCCAGTGGGTCTGGAACTTGAACCACAGTTGTCCATGTGAGAATCTAGTGTTTTAACTGCCATGCCCCCTGATATTCCCTCTGGTTGAAGACTTTTAAAATCAAAACTCTAGGTGTCAGTGAAGGATATTTCCCCTTTTTTGGGGGGGAGAGGGGATTTTGCCATATAGAGCACATGTGCTCACCAGAGAGACAGAAATGAGAAATCACCCCCGGGGGTATGGCCATGCTGCAATTTCTTCTCATCCATTCTTCTCCTGGAATCTTGGGCACACATGTACATGCGTCTGGTGTGAGTTTGTAGCCACCGAGTCTGGGACTCAAAGCATGGTCAGCCATGTGAGAGACCAGTGATGTAACCGCTCTAATATCTGCTGGTTTGCGTGTAGAATATTTCTACTTATTTCTTTTACTCTTTCATTTGTACTTCTAGAGGAAGTACAATTGATCTTTCTTTAGTAAATTGTAATTTATTTTTTAATAATTATTTTATTAAATTTTATTTATTTCAATTTGACCAGAGAGAGACACAGAGAGAGAAAGAGAATGAAAGTAAGAAAGCAAGCCACCAGGTCCAGGACTCAAACATGGATGGCCATATGGAAATGTCCAGAGCCTTAATTACCATGCCACCTGCTGGTCCCTGATAAACTGTAATTTTTAAAAATGTATTCATTTATTTATTCCATCAAACAGAGAAACAGGCTCCCCATCAGGGTCTTCATACCACAGTCTACCCCCAAGCCAGTACTGATCATAAGAATTAGCTAAGAAAATTTATTTTATTTTATTTTATTTTTTTGGAGAGATTTTCACTATAGGGTGCGTACGCTCGCCAGACAGAGAGAGACAGAGAGACAGAAAGCGAGAAATCACCCCCCAGGGGGGATGGTCATGCCGCAATCCCTTCTCCTCCATTCTCCTCTCGGGGTTTTGGGCACGCACGCACGCACATGCGCCCGGCGTTTTAAGCCACCGAGTCCGGGACTCGAACCAAGGTCGACTACGTGGGAGTCCAGCGACATAGCCATTACGCTAACTGCTGGTTCCCGAGAAAATTTATTTTTTAGAGGGATTTTGGCTGTAGGGCACATGCGGTCACCAGAGAAAAAGACAGAAAGCAAGAAATTACCCCCTGGAGGGATGGCCATGGTGCAATCCCTTCTCCTCTGTTCTACTCTCAGGATTTGGGGCATGCAGATACACATGCCCGGTGTGAGTTTCAAGCCGCCGGGTCCAGAACTTGAACCATGGTCAGCCATGTGGGGCCCAGTGACGTAACCATTATGCCATCTACTAGCCCCAAGATGTAGACAATTATAATAAAGAGTCTTAAGATTGCACAGCTAAGTGAGGGGGGTAGGTCATAAAGTCAAGGCTTTTGTGTCCAAACCAAGTTGTTTCTGTAATACCACATTACAAAACGATGCTGCAAAATGATTCTTGTAACTGATACACTGTGAGGTATTTTATGTTGGACAAGTCCCTTTATAATCGTTTATGAAAACTTCCATGAAATGATTTCTCAAAATTAAAATTATTTTACAAATAAAATAAATAAAACATCATTTATTTAAATTGTGGATGGCCAGGCAGTTGAAGGCATCTTGTGTTTATGCATATGTGTGAGTGTGTGTGTGTTTGCATGTATGAGACAAATCTCTAAACACCCTTATGGTATTAAAGATTGACACAGAGGGTATGCAAATCTTAGCTAACATTTAGCAGAATATCATCTAAGTAGTCCTCATCCCAGACTACAAGTAAGACTCTGGAGTGCTTTACAAAGATGAGGTGGTGTCCAGATCTTTTTTTTTTCTTTTCTTTTGGTGATTAAAATATGATGACTAGCATTAAAATACTTTATATTCACTGGCAGACCATAATAAGATACAGCTGATGATGGTAGCTGACATCTTATTACTCTGGGAACTAACTCGTAGGAGGTTTTAAATTCATTTGTACCTTCATTCAACAAAATGCCTTAAGCTGAAGTTACATTTTAAAATGTTTATTGGGGAAAAAAATGATGTATCTGATTTGAAACGCTCAAATGTTATCCTCAGATCACTTAAAATAACATATTTGCTAGAATATTATGTGTAATATTTTATTAAGGGGATTATTCTGAGGAAAACTGACTTTCAGACTTCCAAAGAAAACAATATGTGATAATGTAATCCTGCTTATGTTTGTGTTCACACACACATTGTATTTTATGAAATATATTGTTCACTTACCTTGCTGAACTTTTGTTTTATGCAGCTATTTCTTAATACATATTATCAAAATATTTAAGCTTTACTTTGGATCTTTTTAGAGTAAAACTTATACTATACTAAGCATAAACAGTATGTAATATTGGGCCAGCAGGGGAGTGGTGGTAAAGATGCTTGACTCTCACATGGCTAATTGTGGTTTGAGTCCCATACCTGATGGCTTGAAAGTCATGCCAGGTGCGTGTGTATGAGTGTCCAAAATCCCAAGAGGAACATGGAGGATAAGGGATTGTAGTGTGGCCATCCCCTGGGGGATGATTTCTCACTTCCTCTCTCTTTGTCCCTTTCTCTATCACACACGTCCTATGGCAAAAACTTAAAAAAAAAAAAAAAAAAAAAAAAAAAGCTTTTCAGAAAAGGTATGTAGTATCAAATAACATCTTATAAAATGAAATTACTCTCGGGGCCAGCAGGTGTGTGGTAGTCAAGGCGCTGGACACTCCCACATGGCCGTCCATGGTTTGAGTCCCAAACCTAGTAGCTTGCTTTCTCACTTTCCTTCTCTCTGTGTATCTGTCTTTCTCTGGTCAAATGAAAATAAATGAATGAATAAATAAAATGAAATAATTCTTTAAAATTTTCAAAAAAATATGAAATTACTCTCATCTGATACAAATCTAGTGTTCCCTCACAATCTTCATAGCTTTAGAAAGGATTATTTTTTTTCATAATATGCATATAATAAATGTTTGTTCTTTCCATACCAAGCACATTAACAGCAAAAATTCAGCTGAAGTTTCCACTACTAAGGCCAAATTTTAATGGACTTTTATTTAAAACAAACAAAAACCACTTAGTTGACACTGACATGAGTAGTTCATCATTATCGTACCAAGAATGAAGGCTTTTTGTAATTAATCAAGGGCAAAATTTTAGTGTGGAATCTTTTCTTTGTTCTTTTTAAAATAAATTTTCTTTGTTCTTCCTTATTATGCTTACAACTGTTTATCTTTCTTTATTATTTCTGGTCTTGTTGTAACTTCTTTGAGGCTTTTCCCTGGATGGCATGGCATACCAAAAAAAACCTATCCCTCACTCTCTCTGTCTCTCTCTTTTTTCTAAGTTTTAGCATAAGCCCATCCAAACTAGAGAAAGAGAGAGGGAGGGAAGGTGAGAAATCACCCACTCCAGGTGGATGGCCAAGTTGCAATCCCTTCTCCTCTTTCTACTCAAAGAATTTTGGACATGCAGTCATGTGTCTGGCATTATTTTCAAGGCTCAAGGTCTGGTACTCAAACCATGGTCAGCCGTGTGAGAATCCAGCACCTTAACTAACACGCCAAATGCTCGCCCCTTCCTTTCTTTCAAATGTATATTCCTTTCATTTAATTTCTCGCTGCTCTACGTACTTTTATTTGATGTCCCTTTGTTTCTCCTCAGCGCTCTTTACTTTCTCTTGCCTGTCTGAAATGTTCTCATCACTCCCTGACAGCTACGTATTTATGGATTCAAACCTCAGAACCCATCCATAGATTCCAGTTTACCACTTCCTAAAATTACAAAAATCAGTTCTTAATGAAGATTTTAGGGTTGAGCCTTTTAGTTGTTTTCTCTTTCATAAACAGAGGGACAAGAATACGTGATAGTCATTTGGAAACCGTATTTTTGCCATGTTGCTGACTTTACAAATACGTATGTGCAGGCCGACACTGGAATTATGGGCAACTTGACCTGCTACATTATCATAGCATATGAGGGTAGTATCAGCTGTCAGGGTATGATCCTGTGTCAACACTTCAAACAGATGGATAGCACACTAAGGATTTTGTATTCTCTGTATTGATGAAGCATTATTTTGTAATACTCTGGCTGCATTTCAACTGCTTACCTGTGAAAAAGGAACCATGTCTCTCTGATGTTTGAACATAGGAATTCACACATAATTTGTACAGGGTCCCAGAGAAGATACAGCTTTAGTCCAACAGTTTGGTTAAGCCTTTCTTATTATTTGTGAGTTTTTTCTGTATTTTGGTTTGAACTCACACAAAAGGTATCTAATTCTCAAGTGTCTGAAAGTATCTAGGGGCTCTTAATTTTTGGTCTTCACAAACTTTCTAGTATACACAAGAGAAGTATAAGAGGAACTCTCTTATTGTTCTAAGACAGTTTATGGAGTAAATATTTTCCTTCATGAGGGTTTAAGCGGATACCAGTGAAAGGCGATCATCTTCTAGAGAAGTTTCAGCAGTTAGCTCAGCTCAGTGAAACTCGATGCTTTAGAAGCTATCTCTTTACAATCAGCTTATATTTAACAACTCGTGTATTAGTATTTTCCAAAATTGTCTTTCATTTACATTATGGATTGCTTCTGCAGTGATGCATTACTCCACAGTCCTTGACTTAGAAATGTATCAGAGAACCGTGTGTCTAAGACAGAGGAGAGAAATATGTGGAGGAAATAATCACTATTTTCAAAATAAGAATTTTAGAGATGTCCAATACAATTTTGCAAGAGAAGAGAAATAGAAAGACAGAAATTAATCAAGGGACCAGCAGGTGGTATAGTGGTTGAGGCACTGGATTCCCACGTGGTCGACTGTGGTTCCAGTCCAGACTTGGCTTAAAACGCTGGGTGCACATGCATGCACGCCCAAAATCCTGAGAGGAGACTAGAGGAGAAGGGATTATGGACCCCCTGAAAGGTGATTTCTCACTTTTTTCCCCTCTCTTTGTATCTCCGGAGAGCACATACACTGCCATGCAGCAAAAATATCTCTTTAAAGGAAAAAAAAAAAAAAAAGAATGAAAGAAGAAGGAAAAACTGATCAAGAGTATATTTAGGGTCAAACAGTGGTTTAATAATGTGTGCTTAATGAGATTTTAATTATTTATCTTTTTTCATTTTAGTCTTGCTATAGGGTGCATGCAGTCCCCAGAGAGAGGCAGGGAGAGAGAGAGAACAAGAAGTCACTTCCCCAGGGGAGTGGCCATACCACAATCCCTTCTCTTCTATTCTCCTCTTGGTATTTCTAGCATGATTGCACATCCGCCTGACACATACTCCTCATAGGTTTTTCCAGCTACCAGGTCCTGGATTTGAACCATGTACTCTGCCATGTGGGATCCAGCTGCCTTCATCACTGTGCCATGGGCTGACCCCAGTTGGTATTTTTTTTTAAGTTCATGTATTATATTGAGAAAGAGACAAGCACTCTTCATAGGGCCTTTGCATACTCCTAACCCCTTCCTCCAGCCCTCTGGCTAGCAAAGATCTTGGGCACAAGCCCTGATAAGTTTCATGTCAACTGGGGATCCAAACTGCAGTTGAGTATGTGGCTTTCAGAACTACAGATCAAAACCACCTGTGCTCATGCTGGTAGGTAGGCTGCTTGGTATCTGTTATAGAAAGCAGCCTCAATAAAGAATTTCTGTCTGGTTTAAACATAAGAAACACATTGTTTATATAAAGAAATTAAACAATAACAATGAGAACAAATTGAAAACCTGTTCTAGTTAGAAGAGTAGATACTGCTAATAGCTTTTTATAAACCCAGCACAATTTATGGTATTGGTTTGTTTTGTTGCTTAAGGTCTGAGATGAAGAAAAACGGTATTTCTCAATTTCAGCACATATAATGAAATTTCATCATTTAGAATTTCATACGGTAGGCATGTTTGGATGGTCCATTTTAAGTGTCATAAATTTTATGTCTCATAAATAGGTTGTTGTAGGTGAATAACCATGGTAGCCTAGGAAGAAGAAAAAGATACTAAAACATTGACCCATTTTCCTTTTCAATTCATCTGATACCTTTGTTGACTTATTTTCTTTCTTTCTCATTGTTGCTGAATAAAATGCCTTGTATATTTCAAATAGAGCAATAATTTATATTCTGTAAAGAAAGACTTTAAGAAACATGTTTTATTTATTTAAATATATGCTCAATTTGAGTGGAGAATAGCAAAATCTATTATTACATGAAGAATAAAATAAACCAATTTAGTATGCTTTTAGGCATTGTTGCTGTGATACTGTAATATAGGTGAAAAAAAGTTGTTGGTCCTCATACAGTATAATAATAATGTCTGTGTCGGCCTGATCAAATTAGAAGTAATCAAAATAGTCTTTTATACTCTAATTCTTTATTCTATGAAAGTTAGACTAACGTATACCAATAGAAATATTAGGGCCATTTTTGGCCTAGGTGGTGGGTTTTTAATAAATAATAGTTGAATTGATGAGTGGATAGGTTTATATTCATGCCCAGTAATAATATTCTGAACACACATTAGTTTCTACAAAATCTTAGAGACTTTATTATGTATTCTTATTAAATTTTGCTCAGTAAAACGTAAAAGATCACAAATGAACTTGGACAAAAGTATTGTCATTATTTTAAATTAAACAAAATGTCAAGGGCAAATTAAAATTTTTAGAATGAGTTTCTGCTAAAATTATTATTTCCTAAAATGTTAATTTTAGTAATTGTATACAAATTTTAGAAAAATTGTGCCATATGCTAAGAGTTGATTTATAATCCAGTTATTAGAAATTATTTGTATTGGTACCAGCAGATGACATAATGATAACTTTGCTGGACTCCCACGTAGTTGACTGTGGTTCAGTCTTGAACTTGGCAGCTTAAAACTCATGCCAGGCACAACTGCATATATGCCCAAAATCCAGAGAACAGAATGGAGGAGAAAGGACTGCAGCATGGCCAACCCCTAGGGGATGATTTCTCGCTTTCTGTTTCTGTCTCTCCAGTGAGCGTACGTGCAATATAGCGAAAATCTCTCTTAAAAAAAAAAGAAATGACTTATATTTAAAACTTTAGTGATCAGATGTAGAAGGCTGAATAACTTTATGTCCTTTCTCTTAATGCTCAGAATGAATATGGTACAGTAACTTTTACACCAGATAAAGTACAAATGTGGTAGTGAATTTTCCTATTTTGTTGCCAAGTACTGTTAGAAACTCTAGAGTGTGATAGTGTTGAGTAAGGGTTAGAATCATTCATTGGAGACTTTTAGAACTAGAAGGGATATTTAAGTTACTTTTTAAAATTCAATTAAGATATAATCAGGGTTACAAATGAAAAATACATGACATACATGACAAATCAACAAGTAGCTTGAAATTATTGTGATGAGTAGAAAGAGATATTTAAATATATCAAATCAAAACTCGTATTATTTTATAACATACTTGTAATGCAGTAATGGAATACACTAACAAAATGAATATTTTTAGTTAAATAGGT